>OVAN01007227.1:0-20000 GCA_900406275.1 Anastatica hierochuntica | reverse complement strand
AGATTGGGCCTTGTGTTGTTGTTTTGGCCCATCTGATGTTGTGTGCTTTCAAAGATCTCATCAATTCAATAATTGATCCAAAAAAAGAAAGTTGATCAAAAGAAGTTATATATCATCGATTCAATTAAACAAAAGCATAATACGTCAAGATTTGACTTTTGGGAATCTCAATATTCAACTCTAGTATGTAACTAGCTAATTGTTAAATATATTTTTGTATTAAAAAAAAGCTTATCTTCTTGTTGCATTAGTTGTAGATCTCGATGTCATTGCACGTAAGGGTCACATTAAAATACAATAATGAGACGTAAATAGAGGTCAACGTCGATGAATCCTTCTGCGTAACAAATAAAAATATTGCAACTCTAGAGAGTTAAAATTTGCACTAAGTTCATAAAAAGTTTTGAAACCTTCGAAAATTCTATAATATTTACATCACTCAACCTTCGAAAACTTCGTTAGATAGTGTCTATTTTCTGTTATATATTATGTGATAGTATTTATATATAGTCGTAGTAACTAATTTTTTTCAAAAAAGTATGATTAGGGGTAACAAAATAATCTATAAAAGTCAACACAATTCCCTCGCCACTTTCTTCATCATTATCATCTTTTTTCTTCTTCTTTTTATTATCATCTTAACAATTCCTTATAATATATAACAAGTGAAAATAATACTCTATGCTTAGCAAAAAGAAAGTTGACATTTTCATATAATTAAAAAGTTTGTCAAAAAGTCTTATATATCATTCATTGATACATTAAAAAAAATATTATGTCACCAGCTAATTCATTTAAACATAAAGATTAAAACCGAAATTTTGTTTATACATTTTCTTTCAAATATAAAACGATACTTTTTTATAAACAAAACTTAAACTTTAAAACGACACTCTTTGTGAAACAGAGAGGGAATGATATATAAATATATTTATATACGGAAAGAGACAGAGAGAAAAAGAGGCAAAATCAAGTGTTAGTTAAAGGAAAGGAGAAAAAAAAAATGTCGACGACAACTTCAGAAGCAAGATCGCCATTTCCATTGTTGTTGAGAAGAGGAAGGTCTTCGACGACATCATCGACAGGAGAAGCGAGATCTCCGTTAGCGTTAGCGTTCAGAAGAAGGTCGAGCAAAGATGTAAGGAACCTAACGTCGGTTTCGAGTAGCCTCTTGCCTGCATTTGGGACTGTCATCGACGAAGATAATGCTTCTACTAAACCTTACATCGTTCTTCCTTATGATCGTCGTTACAGGTTTTTTTAAAACTTAACTTTTACTCTAGATCTTCTTACTTTCTTTTGTTCCTCATTAATATTTCACTAACAATCAAGAAATGGTTTCTAGTCATAGGAAATTTTTTAAAAATGATTTTTGTAGATTTCATAACTCTTTTTTAGTATATTAGTTAAAATAAATTAATTAATTGATGTTAATTAGTCTCTAAAATTTCGGGTTGCTATATATATATATATGTGGTTATTAGGTTTTTCTCTTGATATCACAATATAAATAGTGAATTGTAAATGATTCATTTTTTATAGTTTTTTCACTTTTTGAAATTGTAATCTCACCATTTTTTCATGTTTTAACGTTTTTAAATACGCATATTAAAGTATAACTAGTAAAAATGTTAAGTCATTAGAATGTAGAAGTCAAAATACAAATTGGACATTTACTTAATTTAGATAATATAAGACTCATCAAGTAGAGTTCTGATATATTAGATACAGTGTAGTTATTGTTGGTCTTATATATATCATTTGAATAGAAAACAATTTCATTATATTTCTTTATGTACCATAGCATGCATGCAAGAAAAAGGCTATTATCAAAAATGAAATTTTGTTTCAAATGTATTATCACAAGTTTTATTTTTCAAAAAATACTATCAAAATATTTTTTTTTTTCGGTTGACAAAAAAAAATAATAATATTTTTTCAAAAATACTACAATATTGCATCGAAACTTTAAACCATCAAAGTTAAACTCTAAATCCTAAAAGAATAGACCATCAAACTCTAAATTAAAATTAAATATAGGATATTTCTACACCTTTAAAAGTAATTTTAGCATTTGTGGTATCTTGAATAATAACCTATGAAATAATATAATTGTCCATTTCAATGAATATGTGATAGATTTGTATACAAAAAATTTGGTGGTATTTGAGGAAATTATTCGAAACAAACATATTGTTTTATATACAAACTATTTAAAAGAAATTGGATTCAAATAAAACGAGACAATAAAAACTCATCAAACTAATTAAATATTTAATTTGGCAAGGTTATGGGAATTGTTTTTGGTGATATTGGTGGGCTACTCGGCATGGGTATCTCTCTTCGAGTTAGCTTTTGTGAAAGCTACCGACGGAGCTTTTCCGACCATTGATCTCGTCGTCGACTTGTTCTTCGCCGTTGATATCATCCTCACTTTCTTTGTTGCATACTTAGACACTTCTACTTACCTCATCGTCGACGACCATAAACTCATCGCCAAACGGTAAAAAATAAAAATTAATTATTAAAGCATGCATAAACAAATAAAATTACAATAATGTTTAATAATTGAAATAAATAAAATATTAAATGATAATTTAGGTACTTGAAGAGTGTGGCTTTTGTAATGGACGTAGCATCAACGTTACCTATTCAATTTATTTATAAAACGTTCACCGGAAATAGCGGCCGAGGCCAAGCTTTCGGCTTCCTTAATTTGCTCCGCCTTTGGCGTCTCCGTCGTGTCAGTGAACTCTTTAAAAGGTTTCTATATTCAACAACAACATTTTTTATATTATGTTCAAAAAAAGACATTATAATTTATTTCACAAAGTGTTTGCATCTCTTTTTCTTGTTGCAGATTAGAGAAAGACTCGAGTTTCAACTACTTTATTATCAGAGTCATCAAACTTCTTTGCGTAAGTTCCACTGAAACATCATTTGATTCATATACATAAATTCAACATTACTACCAACGAAGTAGTGTTGATCAGTGATAAAAACCCTTTATAGATTGAGCTGGTTTGCCGAAAGGCAACTATTTTAGATGGTCTGATCTAGGTCTGGGCGTTCGGTTACCCGTTCGGTTTCGGTGGTTCTTTTGATTCTCGGTTATTTCGGTTCCCCAAAAATTGGAACCATTCGGTTCCTAAAGTATTTCGGTTCGGTTCTGGTTCGGTTCCGGTTCGGTTTGGGTTCGGTTCCGTTTGAATTAAGTAACCATTCGGGTATTAATGTTCAGATATTTTTGGGTATTTTTCGGATATTTTTGGGTATTTTTGGGTATATTTTCGGGTATTTCGATTATTTTCGGGTGTTTATAGATATTTTCGGTTATTCGCTCGGTTCTGGTTCGGTTCCGGTTTCTTCGGTTCTCAAAAATTAGAACCATTCGGTTACTTTGCAACTACGGTTCGGTTCCGGTTCGATTATTTTTCGGTTTTTCGGTTCCGGTTATTTTGCTCATGCCTAACCCGATCCCGTTCTAGAGGGATTAGGAGTTCGCGGACTCTGGACCTTCTGGCTGTATATACTTTTATAAAAAAAAGAAGAACTTACGGATTCGAGTTGCGTTTTGTTCAGGTGACGATATTTTGGATACATTTGGCGGGTTGCATTTTATTTTGGATAGCCTATCATTATCCAAGGCCTATAGACACATGGATCGGATCACAAGTTGAGGATTTCAAAGAGAGAAGTATATGGTTAGGTTACACTTACTCAATGTATTGGTCCATTGTCACTCTAACCACTGTTGGCTATGGAGATTTGCACGCGGTTAATACGCGTGAGAAGACATTCAATATGTTCTACATGCTTTTCAACATTGGTCTCACTGCTTATATCATCGGTAACATGACCAATCTTGTTGTCCACGGCGCGCTTCGTACATTGTCCATGGTAATTAAATCATCACATATCTTTATTGATTTTAAACCTTTTGTTTATATATATCGTAGTTGAAAGCCCATGAAACTTAACATATAAACCGATGATAGCTGAACAAGCCTTCTATCTTGTGTGACAGAGGAGTGCCATCAATGATATATTGCGATACACGAGCAAGAATAGGTTACCGGATGCAATGAGGGAGCAAATGCTTGCACATATGCAACTCAAGTTCAAAACCGCGGAGTTAAAACAAGAAGAGGTGCTTCAAGACTTACCTAAGGCCATAAGATCAAGCATCCACCAACATCTATTTCGCTTCGTCATCGAAAATGCTTATCTTTTTAAAGGAATCCCAGATGCCCTCATAGTCCAACTGGTTATATATCCATCCAACCGCATTTCATTTAGTATGGTTCTTTGTTAGACAAGACATTATAAATTGTTCATCGTTTTTGTTTGTAGGTTTCGCAGATAAAAGCAGAGTATTTTCCGCCGAAAATGGAGATAATATTACAGAATGAGATCCCGACTGATTTCTACATTATTGTATCTGGAGGAGTGGTATGATCTTTGTCCTTTACATACTCAATACATACATTTTATTTAACTTTAATTGATTAGAAGAAACTTTGTAATCACAGGAGATAATTACATCTAAGGGTGTAAGTGAACAGGTATAAAACTCTAAAACTAAATTTAGTCAAATAATATCTTTTAAAAATTATACATTTTAGATTCAAAAGATTGGTTTATGAATGTTTTGTGGTGAAGGTATTAGCAAAGTTAGGACCAGGAGATATGGTAGGAGAAATTGGAGTAGTGTTCAACATTCCTCAGCCTTTCACTGTTAGGACAAGAAGACTTTCACAAGTTATCAGAATTGGACATCATAGCTTCAAAGAGATGGTTCAATCTGATGTCGATGACGCGAAAATGATCATAACCAATTTCATGGATGTAAGAATTCATCAAATCTTATGTAATTACATCACAAATGGTTATATTATATCAAGTAACACAATATTTTTCTTCTTCTTTTTTCAGTATCTCAAGGAGTTGAATGATGATTTGAAGAAAGAAATACCTTTTCTTAGAGATTTGTTAGATGACACAAATGTTCAGGTATATGTATTTTTTTATATCTCAAGGCCATATATTATATATCAGAAATTATTTTCTAATCATAAAACCATATTACTATTATGTGATAGGAAACAATTCAAGGAGAGGAATCATCACATGGTAACAATGAGGAGATAGTTAAGGTCACAAAAGAAGAAAACAACAAGAGTAAGAAGACAACTTTGTATAGCAGAACAACCACTCAAAAAATCCGAAAACCCCATCTCCGAAAACCAAAACCCGAAAAATTTGAAATCTAAAAAAAACTCGAAAAGCCCGAAAAAGTCTCGGAAAACCCCGAATTTTTTTTTTAAATACCCTGAAAAAAACTCTAAAAAAGTTCCAATACTCGAACTTGAAAAACCTGAAAAATATTCGAATTCAAGTCAAACCTGAAATAATTTCTAGTATACTCATATTTTCCTTAAGTTGCTAAACCTTACCCGTTCCCCGAACAAAACTAAACTGAACCGGACCCGAATTTTATAAATAACCGAACATAGCTAAACTTTATGCACCTGAAAACCCGAATTCGAATGGATCCGAAACTCCTATGCCTACTTTGTAGATCATGAAAACTCTTTTAAAATTACTAAAATGAACTACTTTGGTTGCAGTGGAAGAAGATGAAAGAAGAAGAGAGGGAGTTTCCAAAAGAGTGATAATTCATGGACATCCTCCTAATCAATATGATGATAACAACAACAACAACAACAATGGTGAATCAAGCGGTAGACTTATCATTTTGCCTGATTCTATCCAACTTTTACTCGACTTAGCTGGTTAGTTTCCACTCACTTTCCGCATTATTTAGCAATTTGTTAACTCTTTATGGTTAAAATGGTAACACATTGGTCGGTGGATGCAGAGAAGAAGTTGGGGAAACGAGGAAGCACAATTGTGATGGCGGATGGTGCACATGTTGAACAACTTGATGCTCTTCGTGATGACGATCATTTATATATTTTCTAATTCATTTACAAAAATGTAACTTAATATTTCTCACTTTCTACACAAATACATGATCTCGGAAAAAAATGTAACTAAAAGCTAAAAGATAGGCTTATCAAAAAAAGCAAGACTAAACCGTTATTTATCTATGTGTAATCATTTTGGTTCCTAGTCGACTTTTTATAATAGAAAGTTCATTACCAACTTAATGAAATGAGTTTCGACAAAAAATAAAAAAATAGAGCTATTATTTCATATATTACGGTGTAATGTTCCAACCAGTTTTATTTGTTCCTAATAAATATTCAACAAGAAAATGTTTATTTTAAAAGAAAGAAAATTTGAGCTAAAATAACAACCATACAAAATGGATTAGACAAAGACTTTGCTATAATTTTTCTTTTAGAAAAACCAAAAGTGGAGACTATTAACTAAGTGTAAAAAATTGGAACTTAAATATTCCAATTTTTCCAAAAAATTCTGATATCGGATACCGTCCAATCTCGAATTGTGCTAATTCCGTTTAAATCCGCTTAACAATATTTACACGTAACTGTAACATTTAGAAGATAATCAACACGATTTATGATTATATTGATTGTAGCTAACATCTAGACCGCTTTTTAGAACACTGTTATATTTATTCCGCATCCATTTTTCCCAATAAAATTTAAACAAAAAAAATCAAATAATTTTTTGGGAAACCTAATAAAAATCAAATTATTTATAAATAATTTTCATAAATAAATAACAACTTTAAATTTTCTATAAATAAAATAATACAATAATAATCATATTACTAATAATTGGCAAACAAAACCATAATAATAACAAAACTATAATAATACAATATGTGTTGTGCACACAAAAAAAAACAATATGTGTCAAATAAATGACATGATTGTGGTAATAAAAATTGTTGTAGTAAAAAAAATATAAATTAAAAAAGTATAACATTTGAAGGACCTTTTTATAAATAAAAAAATTTAACTCCAAAATGAAGTAAAAAATGGAGTTACTCCATATATTACTCCATTTTGGAGTGAAAAATGAAGTGAAGTTGGAGAAGATTTTATTCCAAAGTGGAGTTTGGAGTGGAAAATGGAATAGGGTTGAATCTAGACCGTTTTTAGAAGATTAGTATATTTATTTCGCATTCATTTTTTCCCAACAAAATTTAAACCATAATTTTGGGAAACCTAATAAAGTTTGTATTTTTCTCTGCTGGTTTAAAAGAAGCTCGTACTTAATACAATTCGCCGCGGTGTTTGCTCTCGACGACGGAGAAGTAGGTATGTTGAGAAGAGTGATCGGAAATGTCGCCGTCCGGCAACAGTTACAGCGTACACTTTCCACCAAAACCGGTGGTAATGGAAAAGGCGGCGACGTCTCTGCCGCCGTGAATTCGATGCTTCTTCGTTCTCTCAAGGAACATTACCTAGAAGTTTCCAAGATGACTCCTCCTCCGGTTTGCTCCTCCTCCTCCTCTCTCTCTCTCTCTTGTTCTATCTTCCTCGTTTCTTCTTTGGCTCAATCGAATTTCAAGTGTCGTTTCTTAAACACTAGTTTGCTGTCTCGGTACTTAGGGTTTTTGGTGAGATTTTGAGATTGCAATCGATGGATATATATACATTACCTCTTGTAATTTTGAGTTTCGAGATTTGTGAATTTGCAGAAAGTGAGTCCTCCTTCACCATTTGAAATCGTTAAAGGATCACTTGAAGGAACTGGAGCTGTTCTGAAGAAATCTATTGGAAATGAAGAGATTAGTCTTTTTGTTATGCGGTTGGCTCATGGTGGTGACGAAGAAGACGACGATGGGATCAACCAGTTGTTTCTCCATGTGGCTGTGTCAAAGCCAAGTCAGGCTAATTCTTTGCATTTCCTTTGTGGTCTTTACCCTGATGCATTGGGTATTCATTCTGTTTCGATGAGGCCGAAGTGCGAATCTTTGGAGTTGTCTGATGATCCTACTCAATACACAGGACCTTCTTTCGAGTGAGTTCAAAGTTCTCTCTTTTAGCCTTTGTTCATTCGAGTTCAAGTATTTTAGCTAAGGATGTTTGCTTACTAAGTTTCGAGTAACAATTCAGTAAGATTAGAGATCTTGACTAGCAGTAGAATGAGATTTATGCGGTCCTAACGAAGAATAGGCATTCTCTTATAGAGTAGCCATTTTAGGCGATTAATTTCTGTTATAGGCTGTCCCGTCTCTGCTACATTCAGAATCGTCAAAATACAATTCATTTGTGAAATACTCTCGGACATGCTTGACCGTGTGTTAATATCATTGGTGACAGAGAGCTAGATGAGAAGATGAGAGACGGATTCCATAGCTTCCTAGAGGAAAGGGGTGTGGACGAAAGTCTTTTCCCGTTTCTTCAGGCATGGCTCTACGTAAAGGATCACCGTAACCTACTGCGCTGGTTCAAATCAGTTGGCACATTTGTTCATGAAAACCCATCTGCAGAAAGCGCCTAGACGGGCATATCTTTTCGGTCTCTGGATAGGTTTCTGCCGTGTTTCAGAAACTGGATCAGTTTTGCTTCTTTCAATCCATTTAAGAACATATGCACCAAGACAGAGTTGTTGTTATGTTAAGAAAAAGTTCGCTTTTTATCGACTTTGTTAGCTCTCTTTGGTAAAGGTAATGCTTATGATCCTTATGCTTCTTGCTTCGAATCACTGGTCTCTCTATAAAGGTGTGACAAACAGAGGGATTAAAAACAAGCATCCGGAACAACCGATTCTCGTAACTCCTCCTACACATTGAGATGGTTCGAATTCACATCAGCAAAAAGCATTTACAGAACATGATGCTCCCGGGTTGTGTAAACTTTGCCTTTTGTGTAGGAACAATGCAAAAATGGTCCTCGTTGTGCCGTTTCCCAAACATCTCAGACATCTAGATAACGCTGTTGGCCAAACCGTTCTGAACGGTATATTCATTCCGTTGCTGTTGTTGTTGATGGTTATCATTCTCCCCAGCCGGGAGCGAGTTCAAGTTCCCTTGGCTTGTCAAATCAGCGTTCTTTTCCCCAACTTCACTCTTACAAAGAGGGCAGGAGGCATTGATCTTGAGCCATTTGTCGACGCACTCTTTGTGGAAGAAGTGTAAGCACGGAAGCTCTCTTAGCTCCTCGTTATTCGCGTATTTCGCTAAGCAGATGCAACAGACCTGAAAACATTGTAAATATTAAGACTTGATTGACTTTTTTAAATGGTGCGAGTGTGTGTATATACAGTCAAAGTGTACGCTCACTCACCGCATCTTCCCCTGCAATTGCACGTTCGTTATCTGTTCCAGCTGCAACAACGCCACCTTCACTAGTACCTGAACTGCTGCCATCGCCGCTACTTCTGCTTTTCTTCAATTTAAACTTATGAGTCGGCAATGCATTTATTGACTCGGGTGTGGCACCTCGAGGTTGAGTTAGGTCTTCTCTGTATCCCAGAATTGAGATTATGCAAGGCAAGCAGCAACATATTGTCGTGCAGAGGATGAATGGCATCGCGTAGCCAATACAGCTAAAGGTAAGAAACACTAAACATAACCTATAACATATAAGAGAACGTATATACAGGTCAGTCTTATGATCATTGCAGTCTGAAGATGGAATCTAATTCCGATGTAACAAAAAGAATGTTACCTGTACAAGTTAGGAGCCTCAGAAGCAGATGAATGCCCTCCAAATATCCATACATTACCCACCACAAACCATACCGCAAAGAAGCAATCCAAAGCCATTTTGAAATACTCCATGATAACTTTAAGCCTGGAAGCCAAAATCAAAGACTCAAATCAGTGACTATCGATAACAGTGGTTCACATGACAAGCTGACTCGGTTAGATTGCTGACATTATCAAGACCAAGAAAGATGTCGAGTGGTTTTACCTGGCAGCACTTATGAAGCCAGAATATCTACTACCACGAGAAGACGTGGTGTTGCTCTGTCGACCATCTCCTTCAGATGCCCTGGATATTGAGAAGGCGAACGGTCCAGCTGCAACATTAAGATTAGGACGATGCTGGGCAGAATCCTGTTCAGAGGCTTGATTTGAATGATAATATCTCCAATACAAAAGTGGAAGCGACGCAAAGCATCCGCACGCATAACCCACAATCCAAGCGAACAACGGTGCACGAGGGCGCTCATGCTTCGACAAAGACAAAACGACAATGGCTGCAATGATCTGGCTAACCGTGAGAAGCAGTTCAATGGAAATCCAAAGACCAGAATTCAAAGGACTTCTCCTGCGACGGATGCTTCTAGGATTTGACCGCGTAGACGACGAAGCAGAAGCTGTAGCTGGCTGAGAAACAGGCATTGGCGGCGGAACAGTTGAAGAAGGTCTTTCATCCTCATGTTGTAAAGGTTCCGAGATTCTATCATGAGACGATGATGATGATGCATTGCCTGCGTTTCTTGGAATATCAATAACATGCTCGTTTCTGCTTAGATTCTCTGATGATGGTTCCATGAATCTATGAAAAATATCAGCTTGATTTGTATTACGATGTTGTTGTTTCAAAAGAGAAACACCCATCTATCAAGGTTTTGTCCACTTTGAGCATACCACACCATGGAAACTAAACTCTAACCTCAGGTCCTGCAAATCAAGAGATACGTAGCGAAGAGAGACGTCAAGCTTAAACCCTAAATGACATGGCGAAGAATCAACAAAAAATCAATCGACCCAGAAAGAAATTCGCAAAGATTGTTCTGATTCGATCCTTCTCCTATAAAATTCGCAAACCTAAATCGCATCTAAATTTAGTTATGGGAAGCAATTAAGGAGGAGACAAACCTCCTTCAAGGTCGCAAGGTGAAAATGGAGAGAGAGACCCAAAGAAGATACAACAACGAATCCAATTAAAGAAGAGTCAACTTTCTTCTTCGGCCTTTTGTTGATGATCGTTTGTTCTTTTGATTCTTCTGCGATTATTTTAATGTTTTTCTTTTTTTTTGTGTGTTCACCTATCGATGATCAAAGGAGATAAAACTCGGAGCCAAACAGCAATCACACAAAAACGATAATATAATTTTACAGAATGATGATGATTTTTGATATAGAGAGATAGTGATGCTTCTTTGGCACCTTCTTCTCCTTGTTTTTCGGTTTAAACATATGAGCAAAACAAGTTGTCAATGAACCGGGTTCGAATCCTTAACCAAGTTCAGAGTTTGGTTCAACCACTTCATTACAAATTTCATGTGTCTCTTGTAATTTGTAGGTCTTTGCAGAAGATATTCATTCACAAACTGTATAATTATCCATGTAAGAAACCTTCCAAGAAATGGCTTTTTAACCAATTTATTCACTTTACATACGTTGAACATTTTCTACATTTTCATGTAATGCCGTAGATTTCAACAAAAATATCAAGAACTTGAGAGAATACGTATATAGAAACTAATCTTTGATTAATACAGGATCATACAGAAATATGTTTATGAACATATATATGATACAAATAACCTTACATTGATAATTCACTTCTTCCACTGCGGAATCCGCTGTACCACAACCTAAAACCAAAGGCGAGATCCATCAAAAAGCGAAAGATCGCAGTCTATTAATCTTTTTAACTCTTTTGATCCTAGATCTATGATAAGGATTGAACCAAAATATGAGTACATACGATCACGTTTGCCATTTGCAAAGATAGTTTATGATTGTTAAAAATGTTGGCGTTTCCAAAATTTGGAAGAAGTTAAGTACCTTTCCTGAGTTTTCTTTGTTCCCTACAATTGTTTGACATGCAAGTCTCCAAGATTCCGGCTTCTGCACAATACAAAGAAGTCTTTGCAAATCTAAGAAACGTTTACGAAATCAACTTAGTCAGACAAACCAGAAAGAATGCCCGATATCTAAGAACTGACCTTTTTCAGATATCGGTTTTCTGTAGCTGTCCTCTCGTTCAGAAGATCGCTGCCATCTAGTATCTGCACACAAGCAAACCAAACGTGCTTATTCGGTTGAGTATTTCTCATTGTAATAGGCCAAACACAAACTCATAGATGAACGAATAGTTAACTGAGATACATTTCTCTACATCGTTAATCTTCAATTGTGCAGCACATATAAGAACATTGAATCAAAAGAAACATATAACTTAAATCTAAGCACACTTCAAACCAAAAAGATAACATTTTGTTTACTTTTCCTCCATTGATATCAATGAATCCTAAGATTAGATCATATCATAATCATAACAAGAGATAATGGCATGAAGGATATGAAGTCCACTTGCCTCCACAATGCAAGTTCCACAACTTCCTCCACCTCCACAATTCATTACTTTTCCCTAATTTGAGCCAAACATTACATCAGAATTTAGCAGAGTCTTTGACAAAATTATCTTCTAATACACAGACCATGAACATGAGAAACTCGATATTCGATTCGGTGGCAACTTGTTCCAGAAATTAGTTCATCACAATCCAAACATCAATCAACCTTGAAAGTTAAAGAGTAGATTTCAAAACTCACGTAAGCAGCGTACAATTCGATTTTGTTATCCTGCATAATGTTTCTCAGAAGCTTCTCGCCACTCACAGCTTTCGCTTTATCCACCGGATACGACCCATCACTCTCCGGCTTCGGCTACAACCACCACACAAAAACACGAAGAACAACTATTGAGTTTTGAAGCAAATCGTATCGAACACTACGAGAAATATCGCACCGATAGTTACACCGAAGAACTCGAGCTCTATCTCAGGAGGAGTCGCGGCGGAAATCCCTTGCGGCGGTTGTTGCGGAGATGCTTGAGAAGAAGAGCTACATAAGAAAACTCGACCCCTTCCGATTCCGGAAACATTTCGATGCTTCTGGATCTGTACATCGGAGAAGGAGAAGCCGAAATTGAAACCGAGCGACGCCATTTTCTCCTCCGGCTAGTTCTTCCCGATTTAGCTTCCGATCTCCGGCGACTAAAGAGATAAACAAACTCGGCGAATATGTGTGGACTTTAACATCTTAGATATTGTCGGGCTTTTTCTATCTGTTTTATGCCCAGTAAACTTTTCTTTTACAGGCCCAAACTAACGATAACAGTGAAACGTCGTCGTTTCGTGTGTTTTCTTTTCCTTTAATACTAACGCGCATTTTGCAGCGCGTGAGTATCAACACTTTAATCTTCAAATCACAGGGAGGCCTCTGATGATTTCGCCTCCGTAAGAGAGAGAAGCAGATCGTAGAACCATCGCAATAGAGAGAGAGAAGATGTCTGTAATGGTTGATCACGCGAGCTCGTGGGGCGCAGCGCTAGTAAGGATCTCGCCGTACACTTTCTCCGCAATCGGAATCGCCATTTCGATCGGCGTCTCAGTTCTCGGTGCCGCCTGGTAAATTCATTCTTCTTTCTTCTTCGTCTTCCTTTAGTGCCGAAGTTTTGATTTATTCTATTTTTGAAGCATCGTCGTGTTTTTTTGTTGCTTGTCTGATTAAAGGGGAATTTACATTACGGGAAGTAGTTTGATCGGTGCTGCCATTGAAGCTCCTCGAATCACTTCAAAGAATCTCATCAGGTATGTGTTAAAGCTTCAGTTTTTGAGCTCATTCTGGTGTTTGGTTTAGTTCCTTTTGCGGATTAACTAAGTTTCAGTCGAATGGGTTCTCTACTTTCATCTTTCTGAAAAACTATTAGTAGCCATGTTTAGGGGATTGTGTTCCTCTGAAAACCGATGAGAATCCATCGATAAGCAACGTCTCTGCGAGAGTAGATTATCACCTAATGATTAGATAGTTAGACACTCATGGACTCTCATGGTTTTTAAGGCTGGTAGATTTGGGTTGTGATGAAACACAATGGATTATAAAGACTCTGGCTGTAGGATTCAATCATTCAAGCACTGGATGCGATTATGAAGAAGCGTCTTGTGTCATTCCACATATTTCCTGCAAGTTTATCTACCATCATTCATTGATATGGCTAAATTTCGCTCTTTGATTCTTGGACATGAGTTACCTGTTCAATAATGTCATCACCTCACCCCTTTCATAAACAATGCTGAGCCAAGAGTTTGGCTTGAAAAGGTAGTACTAAGGAGCAAAGAACGATAATCTGGGAATAGTTGTGTTTCTAATTTGAATTCTTGTTACGTAGATGCTAGAACTATGCAATGAAGAAGCATTTCTTGTTCTTCTTTTGTGTCCCAGTGTAATCTTTTGCGAAGCTGTAGCTATATATGGCGTTATTGTTGCCATCATACTGCAAACAAAGTTGGAGAGTGTTCCGTCTTCAAAGATGTATGACGCGGAGTCTCTTAGAGCTGGATATGCAATCTTCGCATCTGGAATCATAGTTGGATTCGCTAACCTTGTATGCGGGTCTGTTATCTTCATCTTCTTCCCATTTCTTCCCTTCCTCACAGTTTCGGCTTTTGGATTTGCAACCGATGGTCCGCATTTATCTCGCAGGTTATGTGTAGGAATCATTGGAAGCAGTTGCGCACTGTCTGATGCCCAAAACTCCACACTCTTTGTGAAGATTCTTGTGATTGAAATCTTCGGAAGTGCTCTCGGGTTGTTTGGAGTTATCGTTGGGATCATTATGTCCGCACAAGCAACATGGCCAACCAAATAGAGAGATATAAAGAATCCGAATATCTCCAAAGAACATGGCTTCTTGACTTCATTGTTATATGGATACTAATGTCAAGAAGACAAGCCTGTTTCAGAGCCGAGAATCTCTTTTGGATCCATTCGATTTTTTGTATGTTTTGTAACTTTGGAATAAGTCACTTTGGAGAAACATCTTCATCTTCAAACCGATTAAATGTCTATACAAATTGCTTAATGAGCAAAAACCGGTTAAGCGTAAACCAAATATCAAACTAAAACGACGTCGCTTGTGTGTGGCGGTCTCGTTCATGGAGCCTCGAGCTTTTTATGTTTTATGTGTAGCCCTAATCATATATACGTCGCTTCCTTTTCTGCTACACCGTATCCTTCAATCTCCGTCGACTTTCGCCTTCTCCGATTCTGTTTCTTCTTCCTTTTAGCTGCTTCGTCTCTCTCAAGTTCATACCTTTCTCCTAACGTTCCGGTGAGTTTTGCCCATTTTCATATCTTCGTTTGTTTCTTAGTTTCCGGAAGATTTTTCTTCCAAAATCCTAATTTGAATGCGAATTTGTAATTGTGTTAAACTTTCGTCTGTAGAAATAGAGAAAAAAAAATGCAAGCTTGTTGCGGAAATACTTCGATGGGTTCGCTTCAGCAACATGGAAGGGTTCAAAGACCTGTCTTTGCTCCAATAATGTCTCCAGCGACCAAATTTTCTCAGCAATTGAAATTCAATTTTCAAAAATCTCACCGTTCTTTGTCTCTTGAAAGAAGCTTGGTCTTTGAAAGGAGAGCTTCTTCAGTTTCAGTACCTAATGTTGAAATGAGCAGTAAGAGAGAGAGAGATGTTATTTTGATTTACTTCATTCGAATGAGAGCGTTTTGGGTCACAATTATTCAATTATGAATGATGATGTTTCAGGTGATGAAATTCCTTTTGCGGATGATGCTATTGGCGAAGTTGATCCAGAGGTTCAAAAGATCATAAGGAAGGAGAAAGATAGACAATTCAGGAGCTTGGAGCTTATTGCGTCTGAGAATTTCACGTCGCGAGCAGTTATGGAGGCTGTTGGATCATGCCTTACTAACAAGTATTCTGAAGGACTTCCTGGTAAAAGGTAATGAAGTTTGTAAGAATGATTTTTTTGTGACCCTCTTTTTTTAATCATCTTTGTTGCCCATGTCTCATAGGTATTACGGTGGCAACGAGTATATTGATGAGTTGGAGACACTTTGTCAGCAGCGGGCTTTAGCAGCTTTCCGTTTAGATTCCAAGAAATGGGGAGTTAATGTTCAGCCGTTATCTGGTTCGCCTGCAAACTTTGCTGTGTACACTGCCATACTTAGCCCTCATGATCGAATCATGGTTAAGATCTTTTGCACTCTTCACCTCAGCTTTTTTCTTTTGTGTGTGTTTGAGATATCAAATGCTTACTTGCTTGTTTGATGCATTTAGGGCTTGGATTTACCTCATGGTGGTCATCTGTCGCATGGTTTCATGACTGCCAAAAGGCGGGTATCCGGAACTTCAATATACTTTGAGTCCATGCCTTATCGACTTGATGAATCAACAGGTATTGCATTTCTTATGAAAGGGTCTTTGCAACTACTTTTTGCACGAGGCTATTTCCTGATGTCTGAATAATTGAGCAGGCATTGTGGACTATGATATGCTCGAGAAAACTGCTACACTCTTTCGACCAAAGCTTATAATTGCAGGAGCTAGTGCATACAGCCGAGATTTTGACTATCCTCGCATGAGGAAGGTAAAAACCAACCTGATCCTTGTGTAAATGATTTGTGGTTTCCGTTGAGTTTTGGTTCTCAGTAGCATCTGATACTTTATTTTTCGCACAACTTGTTTGAAAATTTTGAAGATCGCAGACTCAGTTGGTGCCTTTCTGATGATGGATATGGCTCATATCAGTGGGCTTGTGGCTGCTTCTGTGGTGGCTGACCCTTTTGAGTATTGTGATATTGTTACAACTACCACTCACAAGGTACGTATGTTCTGGAATCGGTAACATAATTTCCATTTGAATTTGGACCAGAAAAAAGAGTTCTTAGATTAACCCACCCGTTAATCTGATAGTTTATTATATATCTTTCCTCGTTAGTCTTTGAGAGGTCCGAGAGGTGGCATGATCTTCTTCAGGAAGGATCCAGTTAATGGGGTTGAACTTGAATCTGCCATAAACAATGCTGTCTTCCCGGGGTTGCAGGTTGATATATTCACCATTCCTTCAACGTAGCTCTCTTAAATGATTTTTCTTTCGATGTGATTAAAATTCGTCTCTGTTGTATATATATATATAGGGAGGCCCTCATAACCACACAATTGGAGGATTAGCAGTCTGCTTGAAACATGCACAATCACCGGAGTTCAAAGCCTACCAGAAAAGAGTACTCACCCTTTTACTTGATCATTAAGTTCTTCTGCACCGGATAAAGTTTGTAAATAACATTTTTTGATTGCTTAGGTTGTGTCTAACTGTAGAGCCCTAGCTAACCGATTGGTTGAACTTGGGTTTAAGCTGGTTTCTGGTGGCAGCGATAACCACCTTGTTCTCGTCGATCTTAGACCACTGGTAAGTTTTTTGTAAACTCTGTTAATCTCCCCCGAACAATGCACTAGAATTGTTTCTCATGTGACGGTATCAATGGATATATTTGATGTGGTTAGGGAATAGATGGTGCTCGGGTTGAGAAAATCTTAGACATGGCATCTATTACTCTCAACAAGAACTCTGTCCCCGGTGAGTGTACTATGCCCATATTCTCCGTTTTCTGTCAATAAGATGTTAGCCAGTTCCGAGAAAAGCCCGTGAGACCGTGTTTTAAATATGGAAACAGGGGATAAAAGTGCGTTGGTTCCAGGAGGAATAAGGATAGGAACTCCCGCAATGACGACAAGAGGACTGTCGGAGAAAGACTTTGTGACGGTTGCTGATTTCATCAAGGAAGGTGTTGAGATAACGATCGAAGCCAAGAAGGCGATATCGTCGGGATCAAAGCTTCAAGAATTCACCAAGTTCGTGACATCTCCAGAGTTCCCATTGAGAGAGAGAGTGGAGAGCTTAAAGGAGAAAGTCGAATCCTTCACCTCTCGTTTTCCCATTCCTGGCGTGTAAAACAAGAGAATCGTCTTCCTTTCTACACTTGTTGTTGTACTTTACCATTTTAAGGATTTGATCAGCTTCGTTACTTGCTTGTGTTCCAAGCTTCAGTTAAACTATTTGTAACTTTATCATTTGTGAATTACTTAACGTTCTATTTATAAAAAAGTGAAAGTGTATATTTTAGGCCCACTTAAGGCCCAAGAAGACTCCAATGACACGTCGTCGTTCGTTACTGTAAAATCCTGATGAAATAAGCAGCTTGCTCTCATTAGAACAAAGAATTGCGAAATCGTTTCGAGAGAGAGAGAGAGAGAGCAAAAATGTCGTCGTTTCTGCAATCGTTCATCGATCCGAAGAAGAACTTCCTCGCTCGTATGCATATGAAAGCTATATCGACTCGCCTTCGAAGATACGGTCAGATCTTTCTCGAAAACCCTAATTTCTGAATCGGATTGAATCGTTATTTGCAGATTCTGAATCTGGTCCTTTGTGTATGTGTTTGTTTTTGGTTTTGGAATGAATAGGTCTCAGGTACGATGATCTCTACGATCAGTATTACAACATGGACATCAAAGAGGCTATGAATAGATTGCCTAGAGAGGTTGTCGATGCTCGTAACCAGCGTCTCAAACGTGCCATGGATCTCTCCATGAAGCATGAGTACCTCCCCAAGGATCTTCAGGTATTCTTCATTTTCTCACTTTTTTGTAAAAAAAAATGGTTAGAAACGAGAGAATGTTTAGGTAACTGCGGAATTTGAGCTGAGATATGAATTGGAACGTTAGATTCTGTTTCATCTTCTGGTAGAAGAATTTGAAAGAGGATCAGAAATTTTGTTGAGAGATTGTCAAATTTTGATTGGAACAAAATTGAAATTCAGAATTCAACTATATGGAGTGTTCTTCAGATAGTGGAACGTGGGCGTATGTAAACTAGCTTATGCTTATTCTATGTGTGTGTTGTTTCCGTTGCTGTGGTTACTAGAGCGTGTTTAGAAATGATGATTGCTTGTATACTATTGATGTACACGATGGTTTTGGTCAATGTTTTGGTTATAAAAAGTTGCAACTCTGTAGGCATTCTTTGAATTCTGAATTTTGCAACTTTCTTATTTGATAATGTTATTTCATATACAGGCTGTGCAGACTCCATTCCGTGGCTATCTTCAGGAGATGCTGGCTCTTGTAAGTCTCTTTTTATGAAATTGTTATCGGCTTTGGAGTAGAAAGAAACAAACTCCAATTTAGTGTAGATAAAGCAATTCCATTCATCCTTGACTTAAAGTTTCCTTCTTTTTCTTTACCTGTCTGTTTTCCTGCATTGCTCATTGCATACCGTCTGAAACAATGTTGTTTTGAAGACTTTGACATGCACAACTTTGTCTTCGTTGTTTTCTTTCCGAAGCAAAATATTGCTCAGACCGCTCGTCTCCCTATTATATAAAGCGTTTCATCAGAAAGAAACTGTTTGCTGTGTTTTAATGGTTTGGGGGTTTAACTTCTCTGTATGTGTTGCGTCATTGTTTTCATCACTGTCCTAATGTTGTTGTGCCTTTGAAGGTGGAGAGGGAAAGAAAGGAACGAGAGGCCTTGGGAGCTCTACCACTATACCAGCGCACGATCCCATAAGTAAATATTTTCCCCATTCTTGTGTGGTCAATGCTGCTTCTCTGCTTAAACCTCCACATTGATAATTTCTATAATCGCTTTCTGAACAGACTACTTGAAAAGCATTTGTCTGCGGTAGTTTTCTTAATTGGATCTATTGCTGGTTACATTTATTGTGTGCTTGAATAAAAGATCAACTCGAGTCTGTCTCAATGATTTTCATTTACTTGGTTGCATTCTCAGAGGTTGGTCACATGGATACTATCCCGCTCACACTAACAGTTTTCTAATACAAACAAACATTCGTGTAATAGTTTACATTGTTTTACTCTTAAGGTCAGTCTCTGGCCTATGAACACGTTTCGAAAACAAAAAAGAATTCTTACGTTGGGTTTAAAGAACACGAGGATACGCACACAATCTGCTTCTTGGGTAGAAACAAGAAAGGGAAAAAGTTTGCTAGCTACACCAAGTATGAACTAATATGGTGGAAAACATGCCAAGTATGTGTATATGTTGCTAACATCCCTACATATATGTGTAGACATGCCACATGTACAATGTAAGATATAATATGGTGCAAACTACATACTAGAAATAGGTAAATGCATCAAATCCATCATTTTAGAAATTATGTGACCAAAGCGACGATGTCACGCCTCATGTGACTACTTCTCACGAATTTGCGGTTTAATTGATCTAAGCTGTAATCAATGGGGTCAATTTGTAATATATTAA
>OVAN01007226.1:0-15716 GCA_900406275.1 Anastatica hierochuntica | reverse complement strand
CTCTCTCTCTCTCTCTCTCTCTCTCTCTCTCTCTCTCTCTCTCTCTCACTAAGATGGCGGTGAAGAAGACACACCCTTTTTTATGACTCTTCTTGTAGCTTAGGAAGAAGAAGAAGAAGTGATGGACTTAAATTTGACATGGGCTGGAGTGTAAGTTACTAAGGCCCATATCTCACAATCTCCACCTTGGGCCTAGTTGACTACACTTCCATACATATTATTAAGCTTAAACCATGACCAATATCTCCAATGATCTCATCTGATACACCTGAAGATTGTGTCTTCATTTCTTCATAATCTTCTCACCTTGACTCAAGATTGTAAATGTGTCTTGTAAGCATTCGTAGAATCATATAGACCTGATTCCATACTTACATTAAGTCTCCACACTTGAATGCCTTCGAGAAGGACTTGGAGAAGCTCAATATGTGTTTGCTCGCATATAATTCTTGAGCTGCTACCACTATCATTGCCTTGTCTTGAATTTTGTACCATCAACATTTACATCCCTGCAAATTTGCTTAGCTCGCATTAACTTCTCTTGATTCCTCCTTGTTTTGATACCTGAGATAAACCCCTCAACCAATATCATTGACAAGCTTTAATACTCTCAAATTTTCCAAGCTTTCTCCCTTAACAAATATAGATTAGCTTAAAATATCCTTTCAGCCAATCATTCTCCTTTATGACTTTGAACCCACCATATGACCGGTTTAATGGTTGAACTTCATTCTGCAAAAAATTGATTTTACTTACTAGCCTTGATTTCCAGCTCATGTGCACCGAGACATGAACCAAATCTTTACTTGAATCCATTGCAGAAACCTGAATCACCTTGGCCTCAAATTCAGAAGCCCTTTGATTCGAACCTTTTAAGCAATCTCAACACCTTGTAACACCACTGTACAACTTGAGATTCATCCTTACAACAAGCTGTATAAACAGATCAAGCTTGAACATTTCACTTGTTCAAACATCCTGTTAAAAGACAAACCAACACCGGCATCTTTTAACACTCTACTAGTCGCCTTAACCATGTTTCATGTCAACAAAAGATGTCACATATCCTGCAAATCATTACCTCATGCATACTATACCAGACTTAGTATCAACAACGCAACCTTTCTCAAACTTGAGACAATTAACCTAAGCTCATTCCTTTTGCTTTCAGCATGTTGATAGTAATTGAGCTTCCACTTGAATAACATGTAAATCAACAACAAATACAATTTACTTGTTCTGCATTTTGTAGCCAGTTCAAGGCTTCATGTTAGTTGGATCTCAAGCCTTAAGATGATAAGTATCATGTCGCCATGTTGATGCACAACAGTTGCACCTTTCTAGAAATGTATAGTCTTGAGATAATTATCTCTGCAACATGTCTCCTCTAGTTTCTTCTTTAGAGAAAAACATTAGCAACACTTCTTCCATTCTCATCTCACCTAGGTGTCTATTCTGATCCTTAGAGAAATTGCAATGAATCAGCCAACTTATCTTCACTTATCTCGGATATATGAGATATTCTCTTTGAATAACCTGTTAACACGTTTAGTATTATCCTCAAACCCGTTAACATAGAGAACAACTAGTTCATAAGATGACCAATTATGAGCCTTCTTCAACAAACAATGTTTCCTCCATGGTTCTGAATATTTCCATAGAATTTTTCTAGTGACTAAGCGAAAACCAATAAAACCCAACTTACTATTTCAAAAAAAAACATCTCTTGAACAATATGTAGAAGCCCAGAATTATAGATGCTTCAAACACCTGAGAGCAGTCTTTGATTCAATTGTATTCTGTCTGACAAAGAATAGATACAAATCCAATATGCACCGTTGCTGTCTCCAACAGGTCACGCCGTCTAGCACTACTTTGCTAGGAAGAATTTTGACGCATATCTCCGTTCAATCTAGTGTTCGTAACAGATACTTCATTACCGCTTTTGATAGTCATTACTAGCTTTACCATAAGTGTCATTTACCACACTCAGGAAAAAACTACAACTGATCCAATGAATACTCTCCAGGAAAAATAGCTCCACCTAGAACTAAGCACGTTCTGAATATGACTTTATACCCTTTGAAACATCAAAAGTTCCACTATAGTCACTCTAACAAGTCGCTTACATTTGGAGAAAAAATCCAAGAGTTGTTTACTCTTAGTCATGCAGACGTTTGACATGTTGTAACCTGTTATAACCTTAACCAATCTGACCCAATACAAACTCCATTCTGGACTCAACCCATTTGAGCTTATACCTTATGCAATCATGTCTTCTTATTTACCATTTTCATGCGCAGAAAACTCATATTTGTTTAAGTTGATAATTCTGAAAATTATCAAGGAATTCCACATGAATCATTACTTGAGACTTACTGAACATACCTTGAACCTTGAGTCTCTCATAGCTACCATTTGTTGTTATCAAGACAGCTTCAGCTCGAGCATATCATCATCTTCTTGCAAAACTCTTACAACAACTTATGTTCCCACAAGAACTCTTCTGTTCCAGCAAAAGAATTTGCAGCAGATTCTACGTAGATCAATGCTTCACTTTTCTTCTTCTTGAATTTACGTCTCTTTCAAGAACCCTTTGGCTGACCAATCTAAAGTGAAAAGACATCCAAATGTTGTTGAAAATCAATTTCTCTTTCTGAATAAACAATAACATTTTTACTGAAATCTAATCCATTCTTCGTTGTATGAACAAGATTACTTCAAGCTCTGTGATGATCTCCTCGTAACCTTGATCATCACAACCTGAGCTTCCTAGATTCAGAAGAATCTAAAAAATAATCCCCTATACTGGTCCTGCACGACAAAGCTTCTTAGAACTCAATCAATCTTAAAATCCCAAAGTCTTTACCCATATTGTTTTATACTCATCTTCAACTCTCTTTATAACCATGAAAATTGAAACCTTAACTGAAGATAAGAAACAACCATCATCGACACACATAATTCTCAGTTCTAGGGCGTCCCCTAGTTTGAAGATTCACATGTGTGCCATCTTTGGCTTATCCTTCAGAAAACACTTGATCACCAACTGTTGCATACCCAATTACACTTAGATTCAACCTAAGCAAACAACCTGAAGTCCAGTATAACTTTGGCTAATCCTCTATAGTATCAATACACAACCATATGTGTTCTTCTAAGATTTGAATCCCTCTTAATATGTTGACCTTGAGTAGCACCAGAAACAATAACACATCTTCACAAAGTTGCTTGTGACCGCAACGGAAATTAAACTTTTGACGTCAAGATTTGAGTCTCGAGTAATGATGAAAGACAATTCTGATTTCATTTTCTTAAGCTAAAGAATCTTGTCTCAAGATTCATGAACTGGAATCCCAATAATAACCACCAAAGAACTCCACCTTACACCAAACTCAAGTTTCTTTAAGAACCACATGTTAAAAGCAACATGTTCTTCTTGCTTTAGCCTCACATTCTCGCTTCAATCTCTGAAACCCACGTTGCTTTGATTTATGCATTATCATTTGTGTTACTTAATTACTAAACTTCACATTGATGCAAAAAATCATGTGTCATTAAAAAAATAATACCGACTCACTTGATTTCATAAACTCCTGAAATCCTTAGATCCTTTAGACCTCAACCGTGAATCTTTACTTTTCCAATATTGGTGGCTTCTATGAAGGACACTCGCCATCTTCTTCTTCTTTAATGTGTGATATCCCAGATTTGATAAACTTTATATTCTCTTCTTTGAAGTCACGACCTATAAAAAATATACATCTGATTCCTTTGTTTCTCCTCCATATCGTGATGCCTCTGATTCTTCTTTTCGGTAATGGTTTCAGAAGATCAGAAACCTTCAACTCTTTCTTGAGCATACGATATCTCAGAAGCAACAAACCCAAAGAATCAAAATTATTTTCACCAAACGAAACTTTATCGTAAACTTTCCCTCAAAAATTTCACAAAATCTAACAAATATGATTCCTCTTTGCATAAGATAAGATCACTTTCTGATTCACGATATCTCTGATTTCCCTCTTATAAAGATTTCGGAAAAGAAACAGAAAAACCATCGACCTTGCTTGAGTTTACGATGTCGCCGTAAAACCCAGAATCTCTCAGACGACTCTACTAACGAGATCCACCATCACAAAACTCTTTCAAAGAAAACCACAAAATACCGACATATCTGGTTCATCCTTTCCGTTAAGATTCGATCGTAGATCAACCCATAAACCATCTCTCTTGAAATCGATGTTGAAGCGAGATCTTAAACTCTTTGATACACTGAACCAAAAGCTCCAATACCATTTGTTGTGTTTCGATCTCGCGATTTCACCTATATCAACACTCCGTTCAAAGATCTATCACAATCAATAAGCATAAACACAAGAGACTCATGGTTTTTTGGTGAACCTGAGTTCACCTCCTCGATGTGAGGAGAGCTACATCTCAGGAGAGAGTTAGAGGACTCTCCGCCTTTCCATTACAACCGATCAAAACGATCATAGGTGATTACAATGAACCTCTCACCTCTCGGCTAACACTCTAACTTGAGAATCCCAAAGTACTACAACAAGAAGAAGATGAAGATAAGAGACAAGAGGGGTACAAAAGATAACCGAGAAGCTTTTTTTACTCTCACCAAGCTCTCTCTCTCTCCTACTCTCTCTATCTCTCTAACACTAAGATGGCGGTGAAGAAGACACACCCTTTTACATGACTCTTCTTGTAGTTTAGGAAGAAGAAGAAGTGATGGGCTTAAATTTGACATGGGCTGGTGTGTAAGTTACTAAGGCTCATATCTCACAAAATATAAAAATTTCATTCATGAAAAGGTAATAAGTTGTATTATAGTTACAATTTTATTTAAAATCACTAAGCATAGTAGGACATCCATGAGATATTTAAAAATTATTTTAAGAAAATTCTCATATCAAAACCTAAATAAAATTATATTTTATTTCATAAATAATATTAAAACCTCAAAACTATCATTGAACATGTTACAACTGATAAACTGCTGGCTGATCTATTCACTAAACCGTTCGACTTCAACATGTTTTGTCATTTAAGAAAAACTCTTGGAATTTGTGAGATCTAGTGGGTCTAAAGTTGCTGATATGGGTGCATATAGAAAGACCATTGATTCTTGTTCTTGTTTTAACTCTCCATTCCTTATCACCCCTTGTACAAAACCTCTAATCAGTAAATCAAGTGAGGTTCTAAAGCTGAACATCGATTCTCACAAAATTAATATAAAAAAGAGTTAAAATGAAAGATGAATATCGATAAAAAGAATACAATGACACCCTAGAAAATAGGGATCATCAATTCTTCAAAAGAAACAAAGAACCTTAAGTCAGAGTGAATGAATTCAATGCTTGAATGCTCTTGGTCCCAAAGTGTGAAGACTACTTGTCTTCGATACAAAAGCTAAAAAGATCGGTGATGAGAAAGAGATCTTTTTGTTGTGCTGGTTGGTTGAACAAGTTTTCAAAAATTCTATTCCGAGAATAATGATCATGTGGTCTATGTTGTGAATTTCAAATCAGACTTGTGATCCAAGATGATGAGCTAAGAACTATTATTAAGTTTTAGTTGTTGTGATTTTGATAAGCCAGTCTGTTATCTAAGTAATTTGCTCTCTAAAAAAAGGGGTCCTCTCAATTTGCTATATAAAATTGTGTCATGTCTTAGCTTGAGTTGCAAATATGCTGGTGTTAGTCTCTGATGTCTTATCACTGTAGCAAATTCATTTTAACTGTATCAATTTAACGAGTCCTAAAGTGACTAAATGACCCAAAGAAACCCAAGATTTTTATACGGGTTTACGCGGTTATTTAAAGAGGAGATAAGGTTGAGTGGCACAAACCCTAATTGTCGCTTCCTATTCCTAACCTCTGTGAAAAGTGATTCTCTGTGTTTTGGCTATGACGATGACTGGCAGACAATGAGAAGTTGTTCACCATGAAATTACTGCTACGAACAAAGGACAATCATCAACACAAGCAAATGTTGTTGTCGATCCGATCGATTTGGAAGAACCTCTTTCTCCGGTCCCAACCAAGACTCATCGTGAAGGTAAAGCACCAATGTAAGACTCTATTTACGTTTGGGATGATAAGGAGATGAGGTACGGTGATGAAGACTCACATGCAGGGGAAGAAACCCTAATGGAAAAATAAACCTTTCACGATGATCAAGAAGGCGATGTCTCTCCATATCCCTCATTTGAAGTGTGTGGGAATCTAATAGAATATTAAAAAGGAAAAAGAATCATATGTGCCCAGCTATCTCTGCTCGACTCCCTATTAGACCCTTCAATTAGCGTTTTCTCACATCTCAAGCCGCATAGATCTACAAGTGCTTAGGTGCGCCTTTCTGGATCAAAAGTTTTTGCCTTTGAATGAGAAGAAATTTCTGGAATTTGAGCACATAAGTATGAATGTTGGGTTGATTCACACCATTATTGATGTGGATCAATAAGTTCAACAAGTGGTTCGCCAATTCTATGCTAATCTGACAGAAGGAGACAACAAGAAGGATGTTGCACTTGGGCTAGTGTAAGTGAGGGGTGAGCTCTACAAATTCACTTCGGATGTCATTAACATGATGCTTATTATCCCTATCGACTTAGTGTCTCAAAATGAATTTGAGGTGTACCTTGATGCTCCTCCCTCTGAAGCCACTATGTTACTAACTGGTGAGAAGAAAAATCAATGAGAAGAATTTCAGTCCAAGCACATGACACCTGCTATAGCTGTTTTATTCAAGCTGTGTTGTAGGAACTAGACAGCTTCTGCTAACAACACTACAATGACTCAAGTGAGCACCAAATTCATCCATATGCTGGTTCAAAGGAAATCCTTCAATTATGGGCAGTTGATTTATAAGCAAATCATGAAATTTCAAAACATTCGAGCTTGCTAGGCACTCATCTTCGCTTTCTTAATCTCATATATCAACTTCTGTGATTCTATCGTCCATTTCCTACTTTCTAAAACGAGAAGCTCTCAACTTTTCCAAGAAAGATTTCTCTGGACAAGAGTGCTCGTGGCATAGATGCTGAATAGGATCTGGCTCCTCCTACCCTAGTGTTCGATCTGCGCAATCTCAAAAGGATGATTCATCAGATGGAAATGCACCTCAAAGGTAATTTTTCTGTTACCTCATGTGTGTTAACTTATGTTCTCATCAATTTTTTGTGTGCAATTGTGCATCCAAGCAGGGGGAGAGTTCAACATGTTTGATACTCGCCGTGTTGCGGACTCGGAAGCTGATGAGGACAGTGATGAAAATCTCAAAAGAATGTTCTCATCAATCTCAAAAGGATGATTTATCATATGGAAATGCATCTCAAAGGTAATTTTTCTGTTACCTCATGTGTGTTAACTTATGTTCTCATCAATTTTTTGTGTGCAATTGTGCATCCAAGCAGGGGGAGAGTTCAACATGTTTGATACTCGCCGTGTTGCGGACTCGGAAGCTGATGAGGACAGTGATGAAAATCTCAAAAGAATGTTCTCATCAATCTCAAAAGGATGATTTATCATATGGAAATGCATCTCAAAGGTAAGTTTTCTGTTACCTCATGTGTGTTAACTTATGTTCTCATCAATTTTTTGTGTGCAATTGTGCATCCAAGCAGGGGGAGAGTACAACACGTTTGATACTCGCCTTGTTGCGGACTCGAATGCTGATAAGGACAATGATGCAACTGCATCTTATGGGAGTGGAATGCAAGAACTGGATTGAATAATCTGCATCTGTTGCGTCAAGATTTTTGTTTTTGACCAAGTTATTTGTTTTTGTTGTTTTCGGCTAAAAAAATTTTTTTTCTTGTAATACAAATCTCGGTTAGAGTGATGTCACTATGCTACCTTGTGTGATACTTTGCAGACTTGGTAATGATGCATGTTTTCACAACGTCATTTGTTTGCAATGTTGTTGGGTTGTGTTTGTTGATGTCTTTTCAGGATTGCATGGATATACATATGCACACAAAAGGAGGAGAATGTTAGAATTTGAATTTCACGAGCTGACGATGGTGACATAGAACGTGGTTGAGTACACAAGAGCATTGATGGGAAAAGAGGAGAATCTGACGTGGCATGTATCTTGAAGCAGAATGTAATAGGAAACAAGAAGACTGCAGAGAATATTCAGAAGATTGCTGGAAGATTTTATAACTTGAGAAGAAAAAACTACTACTTAAGGAACAAGAGTTTTCGGAGGAGGCCACAGATTGGTAGAGAGAAAAAACCAGATTAGATCGTGGTGAAAACAGTAAAAAGTTTTTAGGGTTCTTGGATTAAATAGGCAACTGTTGTTCCTTGATAGAATATGTTTGGATAGAATAGGTGTTAGTCAGTCTTGATTGTCAGAGTGTGACAACTCAATTAAATCTGATTGAACAAAGTCTTGTGTAAGATTTATTTAAACGATATTTTTTTGAGTTTACATCATAGTGTCTTAACAATTATCTCCAATTCTTTTAAAAAAATATGTTCAAGGGTGAGGAGTCAATTTATAAACACCCATAAATTTTTTATTAGTATTTTTTTGACTCCCTAAAACATAAATATTGTTTTTTATTGTTTTCACCAAATTCATGCAAAAAAAAAATCCACCTCCCAATTTTCAAAATCAAACAACAAAATCAAAATTCCTTTCTACTAAACTATATTATCTATCAAGTGAAAATAAGTGAAGCCTTAAAACTGGATAAATCATTGGTAAAGACAGATTAACAAAGTCTCACATAGATAGAAATAATAGAGATTTTTTAATTTCATAGAATAAAATTTATCGGCTAAAGAGATGGTAAAAGCAAAAAGAAAGGTTAATGGTTGATGGTTTTTGAGGAATGTTAAATATTTTTAGATTTCATTTTCATTTGATTATGGATTAAGAAATTCTTTTTCAAATAATTTATTTTTATTGATATGATGATTTTAAGGGAAAACGATCTATTTTTCACAAAAACTATCATATATATTGGGTTTGTTTGCTCCATTTTGTTATATGGGTCGGTTTGATTTGAACATCCAAATGGGTCATGATTAAACTAAGAGAAGGAGAGAGGAACGTAAAGCACAAATCATGGTCTCTTATAGTACGACGTTGATCTTTGGCTATAAGCGACATGAAGAAAACCTAATTGTGAGATTCATAATAGAGTTTTAACAAAGAAGTCAGCATGAGAAGAAGAGAGCTGCGAAAGATCAAGAAAAGAAGAAATCATGTCGTTGAGAACGAGTGTCCTTGATCTATTCTCTACTTTGTTGTGCATTCCTCTCGTTCAATTTTTATTGTGTATTCCTCTCGTTCACCTGAAACATAAAGAAAGCGCATAGAGCGTTAGTGTAATCTTTTTGATTGATACTGAAGTTTATGGGAGACGGTTCCTACCCAAAACATACCGGTTCGAGGCCGAGAACTCGGTGATCAAATTATTGTGTCTTTAGATTTAAATTCATCTTAAAAATACTAGGATTAAAGCATTAACATAGATTAAAATCCTAACAATATAGCACCAGATGCAACCCGAACTAAGATTGCATTCTAAATCTCCATGAAATAAAAGTTTCAAATCTATATCTCCCTAAATCGAAAGTTCAAAACTTATATATCTCAGCGCACACAGACCAAGATTTTAGTTGGTTTATTGGTTACCAAAAACCTTTTAATTGTTTACAACCCAACTAAAATCTGATTTTAACCAAACCCAATCCAAAACAACCCACCCGTAAATGTTTTGACCCGATTTCATCTTCACCTTTACCCAAAATATTTCTTAGTGTTACATATTATACTAAATTTATATTATATTTTGTAGTTTGTGTTTGCTATATATTATTACTCCCTCCGTCTCATTTTAATTGTCTTTCTAACATTTACCACCAAAATAGCAAATTTGTCTTTTTATCAAAAAAAAATATATTTAACAAAAAAAGGAATTTACTAGTATAAACACAATTACACGTAAATTTTTGTTTTTGATGCCTAATTGTATATCTCAACCACTTTAAATACATCTAAAATATTTAGATACTCTTTTTTTGTCAAAAAATAGATAGATACTCCACAACTACTTTTTGTCAATAAATTTTAAAATGGAACAAATGAAAAAGTTAGAAAAACAATTAAAATGGGACAAATGAAAAAGTTAGAAAGACGATTAAAATGGGACGGAGGGAGTATATTATTAGTTTCATAGTAGTGTAGTGAGAGAGAGAGAGAGAGAGAGAGTATGACGTGAAAATGATAATAAGGAGAGTTGAGTTATCTCATTGGAGGTTGATCAACCCTACTATTTATAGGGGTATAGCTTGGTTAATAACAAGTCGGTTAAGAAAAGAAAAATAATAAAATATATCTAATGGAAAATTATCCAATTCTTTGATGTTTATCTAATACTCCCTTTAATTATCCATTTTAGGTAGAGTATTGTATATTGCGTCGTTAAAAATCTTGTCACGGAAAAACACTAAATGGACAAAACCATGACGAGAGAAAAAGAGTACAATAATACAATCTTCTCTGAAAAGATGGATATTCCTCTTTCAAAGATCTCGTAAATGACGCATTATGATACTTCGAACATGTTTCCTGAACATTGTAGTAGGAAGCGCCTTTTTGAAATAAGTCTATCGGTTATTCACTTGATCGGACATATTGGACGTCGATTTTTCGATTCTTCTCGAGTTCTTGAGTGTAGAATAAAAATCTTGGAGGAATATGCTTTGTCCGGTCTCTCTTGAAATAGCCTTTTTGATCTGTGTGACACATGCAACATTGTCTTCAAACAAAATTGTTGGCTTTTTAATATTCGCCAAACCACTTTCTCCTTGTATATGTTGGGTCAACAATATGATCCATATCCATTCTCTACATGCCTCATGTAGCGCAATAGTCTCTGCATAGTTTGAAGAAGTATCAACCAAAGTCTGTTTTTGAGACCTCCATAAGATCGTTGTATCACCAATAGTAAAAATGTATGCGGTTTGCGATCTAGCTTTGTGCGGATTGATAAATAACTTGCATCTGCAAAACCAACTAAAACAGATTCTAGGTTTCTAGTGTAAAATAACCCTAAGTTAATCGTTCCCTGAAGATAACGAAATATATGTTTTGTTCCTGTCCAATTTCTGCGCGTATGGGATGGACTATATCTTGTAAGCAGATTAGTAGCAAATGTTATATCTGGTCGAGTGCAATTTGCAAGATACATCAATGCCCCTATAACACTCATATAAGGTACTTCAGGACCTAATATTTCTTTGTTATCTTCGCAAGGTCTAAACGGATCCTTGTCAACATCAAGCGATCTATTGACCATTGGGGTACTCAAAGAACTCACTTTATACATATTAAAGCGTTTTAACACCCTTTTGATGTAATTTGATTGATGCAAAAATATTCCATCTTTCAGGTACACTATATGGAGCCCAAGACAAAACTTTGTCTTATCAAGATCTTGCATTTCGAACTCTTCTTTCATATGAGTTTGTGCGTCATCAATTTCCTTTTGAGTACCAACTATGTTCAGGTCATCAACATATACAGCGATGATCAAAAATCCTGACAAAGATTTCTTAATAAAGACACATGGGTATATTTTCATTGTTTACCTATCCTTTATTAAATAAGTATTCGCTTATGCGATAATACTACATGCGTCCGGATTGTTTCAATCCATAAAGTGATCGTTGTAACTTGACCGAACATATCCCTTTAGACAATGCTTCTTGCAATTTTGATGTTTCAGAGATCTTTAATCCCTCGGGGATTTTCATATAAATATCACTATCAAGTGTTTCATATAAATATGCAGTCGCAACATCCACCAGATACATTTCTAAATTATTCGATGTCGTTAAACTCATCAAGTACCTAAATGTGATTGCATCCATAACTGGGGAATAAGTTTCTTCAAAATCAATTCTCGTCTTTGAGGAAAACATTGTGCCACAAGTCAGGCTTTATATCTTATGACCTCATTTTCTCATTTCTTTTTCGCACAAAGACCCATTTGCATCCACCTGGCATTAAATCTTCAGGTGTAATGACAACTGGTCCATCAACATTTTTTTTATTCAGGGAGAGTAATTTAGTTCTCACTGTCATTTGTCATTTCTCATAATCAGACCTTTCTTGGCACTCTGACACAGTTCTCGGATTCGGATCCTCAATCTCATCATTAATTTCTTCAGATACAGAGAAGGAAAATATTCAATCAATATCCTCTATCTTCTCTCTAACCCATAATTTCCCAGTATAGCTATAATTGATAGAGATCTCATGTTTTTCTGTATAATTTCGTCTTCTAGACGAATTTTACATGGTTCTACTAGAACCTCTTAACATATGTCTTTTGGACACTTTTCTTTATGTGATTCATCTAAAATACTTTGTGGGCATATTTCTTTATGTGGGTCTTTTATACCCTTTTTCTCTCCCAATTTATTTTTCTTTCGGGAAATCTTATCTTTAGACCCCATGAATCTCCCCCTCTTTAACCGAACCCTCGGTTCATTCATTTTCTTTTTGTCTATATGTACTTCAGGAACATTGATTCTTGATGGAACATAACATATGATTTTGTCACCGTTTTTGTATCGGTAACGCATCTGGTAACTGATTTGCCATATTCTGCATATGTATAATTTTTACGAACTTCTAGCTCTAGTTCATTAGTAGGCGGTCTAGGTGTACCGAAGATGGCGTACACCTTATAATATCTTTTGGAATCTCTTTAATTCCTCCCCCTAAAGCTGAAAATTCATTTTCATAAAAATGGCAATCGGCAAAGCAAGCTGTAAACATATCACCAGTGTGTGGTTCAAGATACCGAATAATACTTGATGACGCATACCCACATAAATTCCCAACCTTCTTTGTGGCCCCATTTTTATTCGTTGCGGTGAGACAATATGAACATATACTGCACATCCAAAAATACAGAAATGAGATATATTTGGCTCTCGAATAGATATCAATTGTAATGGGGAATTTGTATGATATGCACTTGGTCTTAGCTGGACCAATGCCACAACATGCAAAATAGCATATCCCCATACTAAAATTGGGAGTTTTGTTCTCAATATCAACGGTCTTGCAATTAGTTACAACCGTTTAATCAAATACTCGGCCATGCCATTTTGTGTATGAACATGGGGAACTAAATGCTCAACATCAATCTCCATTAACATACAATAATCATTCAAGGCATGTAAAGTGAATTCACCAGCATTATCAAGTCGTACTTTCTTTATCACATAATCATGAAACTGTGCTTTCAGCCTGATTATTTGGGCAATGAATTTTGTGAAAGCTATATTTTTGTGGTCAATAGACACACATGTGACCATCTACTAGATGTGTCAACTAATACCATAAAGTATTGAAATGGTCCCCACTGTGGATGAATTGGTCTACATATATCACCATGTATTCTTTTCAAAAATTCTGGTGATTCATTCCGAACTTTAGAAAACGATGGTCGAGTTATTAGTTTTCCTTGAACAAGCACTACATAATAATTTGCCTGATTGAACAATTTTCTGGTTTTTGAGTGGATGTCCACTAAAGCTTTATACAATTTTTCGCATCATGACTGAACCAGGATGGCCAAGTCTTTCATGCCAAACTTTAAATATGCTAGTAAAGTTTACTGCAACATATGATTCAATCATATTTATACTTGTGAAATATAATCCAGAAGATAACCTTGGAAGTTCTTCCAATATTTCTTTTCTTTCTGATGTAATGCAAAGATATTCATTGTCATTCTTATTCATAGTCTCTATATGATATCTGTTTTTTGGAATATCTTTAAAACTTATCAGATTTTTGTAAGACTTAGGGGAATATAATGCATCCTCTATTTCAAATTTTATTCCCCTTGGCATTAAAAGGTTTGCTCTTCTAGAGCCTTTTATAATTTTTGCATTACCAGATAAGGTATTCACACTTCTGACGGAACCCCTTATTTTGAGACTAGAGATATTTTTTTTCTTGAGTATAGTGTGTGTTGTTGCATTGTCTGCCAAACATATTTCTCCGTCTTGAGTCTCAACTTTTGACATCTTATGGTGTTAAGATACAAACATCAATTAATAAACATATATACAAATTTCACAAACAAAAGGACTTTATATTGTAAAAATATTTTACGACAAACCATACAAACCATTTCTAAAAAACCATATTATACAATCTACCAAAAACAGTTGATGCTTCGGGATCAACGAGAAAATATGCGATATCAAAAGGTGTATCTTCACTTAGACCTGAAAAAGAGGGTCCGAGCTCAACAGAGGCGAAGTTGGTTTCAAAAATCTTTTTCTTTTTCTTAAGTGATTCTTCATATAGATCGTTTAAATGTTTGGATGTACGACAGGTACGTGCTCAATTTCCCTTCATGCCACATCTATAGCAAACATTCTCTTTCTTTATACCATGACCAGCTTCATTCTCTTGTAAATTTCTATTGGTATTTTTTGCTTTAAATTTTTGGGCCTGAATCCATCTTCCATGTCCTCGTCCACCACCTTGACCTCTACTATGACCACGACCTCTACCGCGTCCTCGTCCACGTCTTCTCCAGTTAGTATAACTAGATGATGCAACATTCACTTCTGGGAATGGAGTTGATCATGTTGGGCGTGTTTGATGGTTCATCATTACAAGTTCATTATTTTTTTCTGCAACAAGAAGAACTTGCATCAGTTGTGAATACTTGGTGAATCCCTTTGCCCGATGTTGTTCTTGTAAAATCACATTTCTATGATGAAATGTTTGGAGTGTTTTCTATAGCATATCGTAGTCACTAACACTCACTCCACACAATATCATCCTGGAAGTTATTCCAAATAAAGCGGAGTTATATTCGCTCACGCTTTTATAATCCTGAAACCGGAGATTCAACGATTCATGTTTGACTTTTGGTAAGATCACATGTTTTTGGTGATCAAACCTTTCTTTCAATGATTGCCAAAGATCTGCAGGATCTTCTTTTATAATGTATTCATCTTTAAAACCATCATGAATATGGTGGCGTAGAAACATCATGGCTTTCGCCTTTTTCTCCTCTGATGTCATTTTTGAACCATCTATGGTATCAAGAAGCCCCTTTGATTTTAGGTACGTTTTCGCACCAACTGTCCATGTCATATAGTTCTTTCCAGAAAGATCAAGGGCAATAATTTCGAGTTTCACCAAATTCGACATGATAACTATATGTTTAATTTAACAAAGTTCTTTAAACTTTTGCTTTTAAAAAAATAATAAAACTTTAAAGAATAGTGTAACACAATAACATAAAATTAAAAAGTTAGATTTGCGCGACAACCTAACCATCTTGTGCGCTGAGTTAGTAAATAACGTAAAATAAAATTTAGTTTGAATAAATTAAAAGAGTTAACTTGTTAGCATAAACATAAATTTAAAGGGGTTACCTTGTTAGCATAAACATAAATTTCAAGGGGTTAGTTTGTTAGCATAAACATAAATTTAAGGGTTGACAAGGCGATGTAAGTCTTTTAGAGAGTCTCCAATGGAGTCTCTAAGAGAGTCTCTAATGNTCTCTAAAATTAGAGACTTGAGTCTCTAAAATTAGAGATTTTGAGAGACTCAAATCTCTAATTTTAGAGACTCCACCCACACATGTCCTCATACTAATGGTTAATATATTTTTAATAATTAAAATTTAATTATATAAC
>OVAN01007225.1:268-20001 GCA_900406275.1 Anastatica hierochuntica | reverse complement strand
AACTGTACGCTTGCAGTGATTTCTTGGGTGAAAACCTGAGCCATCACGTAGCTGATCCTTTTTGACGTTTTTCAAACTGAAGGTCAATGATCTCTTGAACTTGGCTCGTTCTCTTTTCAGTGCTTTTGGGAATTATCTTCTCTAAAGGAGTATCTGTTGCGGTTAGCCCTCTTAGTTATTGCGAGTATCTCTGCTGATGTTGTTGCTTGTTGAGTTCGGTCCTTGGCTAACGTAGACCTCTTTCTGGTGGAGTCCTTACTTTGGTCAGCCGTATGCTCATATTCTCTTTGCACAATTTCGGACCAAACTGTCTCTTTGAAAGATTTGTCGTGTGTTTTTCTGTGTAATTGTCTCGATCTAGAGCTAGTTTAGTGCATCGTCGATCAATTTCTTTCTATGTATTATCTGGCTCTCATTGATGGGGTTATTGGCTCCCTCTTTTAATTTTTAGTTTGCAGTATCATCTCGGTTTCTATAACAGGTTTTGATAGTTGTCTTTGTAATTTCAACTTTTGAATCTTTTATGATGTTTAATATTATAATAAAACCAGATGAAAAAAATGAATCATAATTTTGTGACATAGTAATTAACCCTGAGTTTAAAAATAAAATAGAATTAAACACCCAAAACTTATTGTTTGGCCATCGTTCAAAACGACAATATAGACCCTACTTGGTTAATTCCACTCGAACCCCAAGGCTGGCCGTAGAAAACTGAAACAAATTTGATTGTTTATTTAGCTGAAATGGTTTACCGAAAGTCTAAAGAAAAGTCAACATTATGTAGAAAAATAATATTTAATTCGCTCAAAATGTAATGGTTCCCAGTTAAACACACACACAGCAATTTAAAGATCTTCTAACGCTTGTATACTCTGCAATTTTCCTTTTTGTTTTGAATTTTATGTCTTTGGTACAGCGCCGAGCGAAATAAGAACATGAACATTGGGAGAATCTCTCACTAAGAGTCTTTCTTTTTTTTTTTTTAAATATTTTTATTAATATTTTAGAGAAAAAATTTTGTGAGAGATTCCTCAATTAATAAGTTTCGCTAATTGTTTTATGTTTTTTTTTTTTGTAAAACTATTTGTTTTGTTTTGTGGTTGTCAAAGATGAATTGTGAATAATACCCCATTAAATCATATTCGTTTTTGTTGTTGTTGGTTTAGTGATACATTTTGAAAAAAGTAATTAATACTACATGTTTTGTAAATTATGACATACATGTAAAATTAAATAGCATAAAATTTATAAATTAAAATTAAAAGAAATAGACATGCATTTTTTTTTTTAAAAAGAGAAATATAGATATGCATGAGCCCAAGTTATTTCCTCATCTGAAGAGGAAAGGTTGTCGGTGGAACCTTCCTGTCCGAATGACTTAATCTGTCGGATAGATGGATCCTGGAAACAAACAGATTCCACTTCCGGTCTAGGATGGATCTGCACAGATAGTGATCATAGGGTGATCTTGATGGGGGCAAGATGTCAGCGCCGAAGTCTCTCACCTCTCCATACAGAGTTCGAAGCTTTGCTATGGGCGATGACAGAACTTCATAGCCGCAACATTGACTGTCAGGTCTTCCAGACGGACTCCGTAGAGCTTACCAGTATTCTTCGGCAACCGGAAGATTGGCCAGCTTTTCATACGCAAATTCAGGATTACCAGTTTTTTTGTGCGTTCTTCACAGGTTTTTCTTTGATGCATATCCCGCGTACGGCGAACACACAAGCGGACAACTTGGCACGAGGAACGCGTATTTTGTTCCATGATTTTAATTTTGTAGACTCCGTCCCTCCGAACTGGCTTCCCAATGTGGAAGTGAATTTTTAATTAATGTGCGGTTGACAAAAAAAAATGCATGAGCAACAGCGGCCAGACACGACAAGATCAATGAAGTGGTTTGAACTTTAATTACAAGATAAGGTCACAAGGGTGCCAGAGAAAATAATTGTTGTGCAAGAGAAAATTGTTGTGCGTATTATTAATACAAGATGTTGGTGGAACCTTCACGTGCCAGCAATAAGATTTTATGACTAAAAGAGTAACAGATATTATTCAGAAAGACTGATAAAATATAAACTAGTAAATATAGAATGATCCAATTCAAGTAAGGTCGTGGCAAAATCTTATCATTCTAGACGACAATGATTGACCGAAAGTAGCTCTATAGACTTTTTCTTCGTCCTGTTTCGTTTAGGTACTTCTAAGTTTGTGTTTTTGGATCTGATAAAACGATTTAGCTTCGCCAAAAAATGTTGTAAACAATGCAATGTTTCTTTGGTATATTAATTCCCATAACTATAACGATTTATATATTTCATTACTTTGCATTATGGATGGATCATATAACTGTAGCTAAGGGCTAACAAAATTTTGTGTATGTTCAGGAATATTGCAAATTAACCCGTTCCGTTTATATTATGTTACTCACCAATGAGACTTATTCTGTTATTAACATTTTTTTTTCATATTATAACTCAATAAGATATATACACATATATTACTCACACACACATCTATATATATATATATATATATTAATATATAGATATATATTTATTTACTTATTTATATAATCCAAACTAGCGAAATACAGTATTTGGTTTTCAATTTTGTGAAACACATGGATTTAGAAATACGCAGTACAAATGCTAAGAAACTATCTACGTACTAATGTACATCGTTTTTGTTTGAGAAGTTAAAAAAGAAAAACGTTTACTTCATTAGTGTAAGTGTCTCCTCAAGGTTTGCTAAATCAAGTAAAGCAATATTGTTGACCTGCAAAAGTTAATTATTAATCAAGTTCACATATAATTAACTCAAACATATAACTTAATTATTAAGAGGATACGAAACATATATTTACCACACAAAAAAAAAGGATACGAAACATATCTCTATGATCTTTCTTCAATTCAAAGTAAAAGTAAGACACAATCAAATGCCTTTGTCTATAAGCTGACAGGTTTTAATTATCCGAACATAAAAATAGCACTAACAAAGATTGATATATAACGTTATTGTTAAATGTTGTTCTAGTATTACCTTATATATCCTTATGTTTTTTATTTTTGTAAATGACATATTCCAGTAAAATCTCCATAAACTAATACTAGTGGGATAAAGATATTAATTTTATTAATTGACAAAGTTATTAATTAATTTATAGGAAAATTACTTTAAGGTAATTAATCGATTATTAATTTCTAAAGGTTATATTTTATGTCAAATTCAATATCTTATAAATACATTAATACTGATATATACGCAAACCTTTTAAATTTGACTGGTGTATGTTTAATCAATTTACTAAGCACTAGATATACCTCAGCTTGTAGAGTGTGAATGAGTCTATCATTCACATTGGAGGAGATGCAGCCAAGAACGCAGAGACCATGTTCATGAATGACTTGGAGAACGCTTGACAAAGGAGTTTGGCAACCGCTAAACACGATTTCAAGGCCAACCAGACACGGACGAATATCGACATGATTCAAAATCTCATTCCTATCTTGTTCATTATTTCTACTTCCAAAGCTTCGTCTAGACAATAACAAAAGGTCATCTCTCTTGGAAATCAAGTACTCAATGTTGCTTTGCAGATACTTTATGTAATTCACCGCCTCGTTCAACTGATCAGACGTAGAACGCTTTCCCTACAGAACCAAATCAAAACAATCCATCATATAGAACAATGAAGACTAAGTTAACTTTAGCTTCACTATTTTCTTTTAATTAGGATCTAGTGATATGGTAGAGTACTGTTAGAGTTCTAGCGAATTTTTCTGACAAAATGATAACAGCTTATAATAAACTAAGAGAAAAAACATACTTCAATATATTCTAACTCGTAGATCTGTATAGGAGTGAAGAATCAAACAAAGTGATTAATTAGGGTTTTTGAAGAGACAGAACCTGAATGAACTCAAGAGGGAGAAGAGAACGAAGAGAGGCGTAAAGAGAAGTCATTTCTTGTCTCCTTCGTTTCTCAACTTCTCTGTGTGCTATCTTCTCCATGTCTTCTACACTGCCAACTCTCAGCTCTTTACTACACCTTCTCCTTCTCTTCTGAGGAAAATCACCCTCCATCTAAAAACTTAGCTCGTCAATTATTTTGTACATAGATTCTTCTTGTAATGATGGTGATGAATTATTATTTTCTTGATGATGATGATGAGTCAGCAAGATCTGATCTTGTCTGATTTTGTGTTCAGGGATTTGGTCTAAATCTCAGTCGGAAGTGAACAAAGAGAGTAAAATAAAGAAAGTGTTTTTTGTTTATAAATTAGCATAACATAAAGAAAGAAAGTATGTTATTGGTAGAAGTAATAGGGAAAAAAAAAGAGACTTGTTAGGGTAAGCAATGACGTCTTTATGCTTCATCATTTACTTCTTCTCTCTTAAATTATTGCCAATAATGTTCCTTTTCCACATTCCATTTCTTACTTCTCTTTTTATGGGCTAGTACATTACATATCTGACTATTATCATTTGTACGATCTAATATTCTTTTTTATATTTGACATACCATTATAGGCTGCACCTTTGAGACCATACGCTAGACCAAAATTATTTGATTATCACTTTAAACGTTCAACTAATGAGATTTCTTAGATTTTATAGAATCCACATATATATATATATATATTTTTATATATATATATAAATATATAAGATAGTGTCCTACTTGATATTAGTTACTAAAGTGAACTAAATTTATTTAGAAATTTTATTTTTCTAAAAACTATGACATTTTTTTAAAAAATATTCAAAAATATGACAATTTTTATTTAGAAATTTTTTAACACTGATTTTTATAAGAATATAACTTTTTTATAATGGACCAAAAAAAATCTTAAAGTATTCTACTAATAACTTTTCTTTTTATCAATCGAGTTTGGATGGATACATGTACGAAGCATGGTAATATCAAGTACTAATGAACCGAGATGACCCAAATTAAAAGTGGACTCAATTATGTTAAAGTAAATATAAAAGGCCGAAATAAATAGAAATGAATTGAGAAGAGAAAAACTCAAAAGTAGGAGAGATTTAACATGATGATTCAAGCAAATAAAGAATTCAAAGAGTCAGCTTTCGCAGATGATACACTGTTTGTTTGCAAAGCTTCAGAAGAAGAGAGAACCGGAGTTTTGGATTGCTTAACAAAGTATGAGAATATTCAAGGTTAGATGATCAACTTCGATAAATCGGCGATCACTTTCGAAGTTTCGATTGATAAAAAATGAAAATTTGGATACAAGTGAAGATTTGTATCGCCACGTAAGGAGAAACTGGGATGTATCTTGATTTACTAGAATGTCTAAGTGGTTCTAAATAACAATTGTTCGGCTACATCAAAGATAAACCCAATACTCGACTGAACGATTAGTATGCGAAAAATTTCTCCCAAGATTGAAAAGAAACACTCATCAAGTCTGCGGCACTGGCACTTCCGGTTTATGCAATTTCAGTCTTCAAACTCTCGATCGAGCTATGTAAGAACTTAACAAGCGCAATTATGAATTTTTAGTAGGGATCAAATGCCAACAAAGTAAGATACTTTGGCCTTGGTGGGAGAAAATAGCTTTGAAGAAAAGTAACGGTAGAATTGGTTCTCGTGATATCCAATCTTTCAATCAAACTTTACTAACCAAGCAAGCTTGGTGACTTCTCAATGAACCAAACCAGTTATTTTGCAGATTGATGAAAAGTAAGTATTTTTTAGAAAGTGATATACTGGTATAAGTTATTTTGCAGATTGGTGAAAAGTAAGTATTTTCTCGAGGATATTATGGTTTTTGTGGAAAAAGAGAAACAAATATCTCTTTGAGAACATGATCTTTACTTCACAGGGTATTATACGAAAAACGTTTGATGATGCACAACAATGGAGAATAGCACAAATGAAAAGAAAAAACTATCAAATTGAGGATACAAAGACAAGAACAAAGCATAGAGCTTGCAAACAGAGCAAAGCGGGTATCTGGTCGAATATCCGGATTTAACGGATATTCAAACGCCCAATATTCGGTTTGTTGCAGAGCGGATACGAATCGAAATTTTATGATCCGGGCGGAGCGGAACGGATCACAAATACCCTTAAAATTCAGGATATCCGCTCCGCGTCCACCTCTAAATGCAAAACATGTATACTCAATTACTACCATTGGCTTGACTACACTGCAATGCCACAAATCTAACATTCTGATTCTGATTCCGAAAAAGTGGATTGTTTTGGAATTTTAATAAATTGAAGCCCAAACCAAGCTTCCAACCTGAAAACCCTTATAATCTTACATCATTAGTTACTCTCTCTCTCTCTCAAATGAAGCATGTGAAAATAAAGACTAATGGTTAAAAGTTTGGCATGTCTACCAAACTTAGCATTTAAAGTTTTCCTGTTAAACTTTTACGTGTTTAGTTTTAGTTGGAAGAGATGTAAATTTCTTATTTCATCTTTCTAGTACTTGTATTATAAATAAGAGGGTAATCCTCATAATGTAAACCAAGTTGAAAGAGAAATAAAAGTATTTTCTTAAAAGATCCTTGAGTTGAGAAAAACCTTCTCCGAAAAGCTCAAAAACCTTATCAAAATCTCAAAACTTTACCTTAAAATATCCATAGAAACAAAATCTTCAAAATATAAAAGTTAAAAACCAACAAAGAAGTCATCATCATCACAAAACCAACCAAGAAGCCACCATCATCGTAAAAAACCAAATAACTAAGGTATCAATTCTAAACTCCATCTTTAGAACTATGAGTCATAGTGAAAGCATAAACGAAGTATTCGAGTATGTCGAAAATATAGAAACATCTGATTAATATTCAAAAGATGTTCTATTAGAAAGAGCAAAGATTGTAAAACTAGAAAAAACAAGGCAAAATAACACTAAAAATGGACAAGATATTAAAAAAACCTTCTATGTTGGAAAACTTTAAAAGAAAAATATAATACTTAGAAAAAATGGTTAAAGAATTCCCATTAACCATCGAAACAACAACTGGAAATACTACTCTGCAATTAATTATCGACAAAGAAATATCGAAAAAAATTAGAACATATAAAACCATCACACCGCGAAAAATAGGATATATACATATTAGTACAATACTAATAATAATAAAAAGTACTTTCTTAAAAGGAACATATTCACCCATAAAATTTATTGTAGTAGATAATAGAATAAATAATATACAAGACAAAATAATTGGAATACTTGAAGGAAAATTTTAAAACTTCTATAATTAAATTCAATGTTTCATTACAATGTGGAATCCCTTTAGCAACTGCAAAACTAAATGATTCAATAGGAATTTTATATAATTTTTAAAGAAAAGATTTAATGGAAAAAAGTGAAAATTACAATATGGAAAAGGGTAGTCACATTTTTCCATTAAATCTTTTCTTTGAAAGTTATATAAAATTCCTATAGAATCATTTAGTTTTGAAGTTGCTAAAGGGATTTCATATTGTAATGAAACATTAAATTTAATTATAGAAGTTTTAAAATTTCCTTCAAATATTTTACTTCCTCTGACGCTACAAAATATTTACTTCCTCTAAGTTTTTTTGATTAAACATTCTTTTCTAAATAAATTTTGCGCGTTCCCTATTGTTGCTTCATTTATTTTTCTTTAGTCGCCCACGGTTGACTAGACTACGTCCTCTTGATCATCTTCTCCTTTGAATCTCGGTTCAATTGTCTCTTGTTTCGTCTCTATTGGAGTCTCCGTTAAAGTTTCGCGATAATAATCGTAAAGACTTGTTCTTTTCGTAAAATCTTCGTATCAATTGTATAAAGCGATAACAGTTAACTCGAACACCGATACTATCTAAACTATACGATTGATCTTATCATTTCGCGAAACCGTCACTACGTAATCGTACGAAAAAACGATTTCTCCGAAAGAAATCGTAAAAGTCACTTCGTCGCAAAACGGCCCAGGGAGGCCCAGAACGCAATAAAAGTCCACTTACGATTCCGAACGAGAATGAGCCCAACTACGTCAATGATTTACCCGAGTTCCACAAAATATAAATGAAAAACACGATAAAGTTAAAGTTTGAAGATAAATATGGAAAAATCGTGAAGATAAGGAATATTCTAGAAAAAGGAATATTTCCGCGGAAGGATATGGTCAAATCTAGGGCGAAAAAGGAAACGAGATCAACCTACAAAGGCAAATAAAAGAGGGGCTAAGGAGAAGAATGAGAGGACACATAAAAACTTCTTCACAATTCACACTTAGACCAATTAGGTTTATTTTCATTTTTGTTAGCGAGCTGCGTCTCAACTAGGTTTACTAGTCTTACGCTGTTAGAACTAGGATACTCGCCGACAGCTCTCGTGGCCACATCTTATCACCTGTTGTAATGCTCAAGTAGATTCGGAATAAGATCTTTATTGCTCTACTTTGATTTTCGATTCTCTTTACTTTTGATTCCGTCGTCTGTTATTTCGTACTTTGATCTGTCGTTGTTTGGTTTAGCAGAAATCCAGGACCTCAATGAAAGTTAGGGTTTCCTGGCTTTCCCTTGATTACGAAAATCGATTGTGCGAATTTTCCACACTCTCCTTCTCTAATTAATTCCCAATCCCATATTGACTCCCTAACTCTACCCTTCTTTATTCTTGACTCTATGAACCACAAACACACCAATCTTTCATCTTGATCAAATTTTCCTTTTTGATTTTCAAGGTGATTTACTCTAAGAGCATTCTCTTCCTTTTCTTAAGAGTATAGTTCTTCTTAGCTTTCTTCGATTTTTGATCCTCTTAATTTAGTCTCTTCGACTCTTATCATTTCTTTTTACGTAGGATCTTTCTTTATCATTACAAGCTTAGAGCTAAATCTCTTCATTCTCTTTTTGTTTTTCCCACCCTTAGAGTCTTAACCTTTCTTTCTACCTTTTCTTTCCTTATTTTCTTTCCCTTATTGATCCTCATTGATGTTCACTATTATTCCCAAACCCATGATCATCGAGTATAGTCACTAGAACCGATCCCCATCTTATCTAAACTAGCCTTAAAGCGAGGCTAGTTCTAAGAACGGTCATTTTTGTTGTCCTGATACTCATGGAATTTTACATATGAGAGCATAGGAAAGGAGACCTCACACAAGAACAATGAAGCTTAAATGAAAGGCTTGGGTTAAGGGTGAGGAACCATATTTAAAGTGAGAATGACTACTTGTATTGGTTAAGAATTGTGAAAAAGATAAGCAATCCAAGTATCAATGTGTTTATCCATGGTTAATGCATTTCTAGTCCATAAGAAAGATTAGTTTCAAAGTTCATTTTTTGTTAAAGTTCAATAGAGTTGAAATCTTATCAAGCAAGATCAGATCTAAGTGCAAACAATTAAGCCGAGAGTCCCGAGTATGGATTTTCCATTTTTCAGTTCGGCTCAAGCTTTGTGGTACTTCTAACAAGGGCTTTGGTTGATTCCCTAAACATTATCCACTTACAAGGTGATTCAATCATTGTTTTCCTATGCATATGTAACCTATATGCTCTCTATGACTCAATCCTATCAAAAATGATGAGAAAATATGCAACTATATTCTTTCTTTTTGATTTTTTTAAAATAATTTTCGATTTTTTCTATGCCATAGTTATTATAAACTAAATGCACCTAAATAAAACTGAAGAGAGAAGACAAGACAACTAAAAATAACATTAGAAACCATTCTCCTCCCTGACTAACTTATCACCGTTTCGGTGAATGAATAAACTGACGAAGGAGACCAATAACCATAAAGTAAAAAGATTTAAAATAAATGGTATTTATAATAATAGGAAAAGGAGTATCTTGAAATTTGTCACCACGAGGAAGGGTTGTAGTCTTGTGGCCTTGGCACTTTGAAGTAGAAGTGCTCAAGGAGTCAAAATTTGATGCCATCACTGGTCTCTATATGAGCGTAACGATTATTTGCGAGGAAGCAACAAAGCGGTGTTCTCTCATCATCTGTGAATGCGTACATGATAGAGTGTTCATTATAGTGACTCGTTAGTGTCTTGATCCCAAGTAGGTAACTTTCTTCCATATCGTTAGTGTCTTGATCCCAAGTAGGTAACTCTTGTCCATATATAATCTCTTCGGAAGCTATTCATAAAGGTTGAAATCAACCGATGAAACACAGAAAAGCTCATGAGATGCAATAGAAAGGTTGAGGCTCGACACACTGAATATTGGATAACCGACATTGGCCTCCCTATGTGATTTTGAAGCAAATGTCTCACCGCTCCACATAGTAGAGTCAATTCCGTTGTGGTTGACCATCCGGGATGTGCTCTTGCAAGCAATATGTTGGCATGTTGCCTATAAGTCTCATGACATGCCGAATCGTTGGGTTCTTGAGTTTTGAAATTTTTGTCAATAAGAAATCATGGTGTTCATCAGTGGCTTTCTTCAAAGGAGTGAAGCTTGAGTGAATTTTGGTGACACCGTCATCGTCCCAGTTCCGGGAAAGCGATAGAGATCACTAAATCAATTGAAAGAGAGACAATATCGGTTTAGACTAATCCAAAAATAGAATTCTCCACTTTCTCCACCATCATCCTCTTTGTACGTTTTTGTTGCAAGGAACAGTCGGGCCAACTCGGGACAAGTTGCTTCGTCCATTGCCAAGAGACTTCAGACATTCATTTGATGTAGGAGATCGTCGACTTGATCGTAGATCCCCATTCTTCTAATGACTTTTTCATTGGCGAAATGAGTGGGGTGAAAGTTGAGTTGGCGGAGCTTAGTCAAATGTGCGACCTCTTCTCTTTTCCAACCTAACAACTTGATGCCCTTTACCCTTCTTGCTCTCCTCGAAGAGTTTGGATGTCCCAATGTCGTTTGGTGAGTAGTATGGCTTCCTTGTTTTGTTATGTAAGATGTCATTTATACCTTAACAATGTTAAACACATGTGAGTGTATGAAAATGAAGAATCAAAAGTTGATGACTTCTAAAACCGTTTGTATAAATTTCTAGCTTATCAATATGGTGAATAAGCTATAGTCATCATCATCTTCAGTACTTACTTCCGCACATAGTTCAGTGTATTTACAGAATGGCACTAACTTTGAACTTCTACACATATAGCTTTTTATAAGGAACCAAATTAAGATATCCTTTTGGATCTACCAAACTCTTCTTTAAGCATTAAATAAATCAATTAGACTCTATGCAACTATTTGCAACCACAATCTCTAAGTTTACCCAAATTTCACTTTTCTCAAATTCTTTAAGAACCCTAAATTTTGAACTTCAAAATTTCTACAAACCAAACTCTATTCCATGAATTTTTCTAGCTCAACAATCACTTTACCCAAGCGTAAATGATGTTAACAATGATAGTAACGTGAAACAACGTAAGTTCAAAGAATTGAGTCAAATGGAGAGTTTACAGAATTTACCTTGTGGTCTTGAGAGAGATAAGTAGAGATTGAAATTAGAGAATCAATTAAACAAATGATAATTGAAATTTCGAATCCAACACAAAAAATGGATCGAAAATCGGTTGAAAATTGAGAGAAAAATCAAGTGTTCGCGTTTTGTTTGAGAGAAGAAATCGACAAAGTGAGAGAGAGAGAGATGAAGGAGTTTATGTTTATAGGAACAAGGAGAAGAGGAAACCAAGTTAAAACTAATTTGGTTTAGGGAGATTCAAACCGATTTTGTCAATTTAAACTGAATCTACAACTTAAACGGAATTACAGTGGATTTTGCACGATGGCATGATCCGATGGAGCGGTCCGCTGGGAATGTCATTTTTCCTGACACAACTGGCAGGTGGCACGGTCCTCTGGCGCGGTCCACTAGACTCGCACATATTTACTCTCAGGATCTCGGCGGGCGGCATGATCCAATGGCACGGTTCGCTGGAAATTCTGCATTTCTTATTCTTGTTTCATTTCAAGTCCCGAGCTTCTTCAATTCTAATTTATGATCAAAAGCATTCGAAATCATAAAGAAATCAGCGAAGTCAAGCAAAATACATACAAGAATACAATAGGAAATGTCTCCCTAGAGCGCTTGTTTATCGTCACTAAGCTTGACGTTGTTTTGTTGGTGGACTAGTGAAGGTTGGAATGAGAATCCCCTTGGCTCTTGGTTTCCATTTCAACCATGTCTAAAGTGATCAACCTACAAGCTGTTTTCATCATGTACTTAAGCCCTCTGTCTAAAAACCATTGTAAAAGTTTGCTTCTTGCCCTTGAAAATGGTGTAGGCATTCCTTGACATTTGATCTTGTACTCAATAACACCATCCTCAATGTCGATTGGGATAAGTCGCATAGAAGGATCAATCTTCTTCCCACTTGGTGTTTTCTTGATGAAATCTTCTTCCTCGGAAGGTAAATTCTTTAGAGCATAGTTCTTAGAAATGGTTTCATTGTCCACCACTAGTTATGGCTTCCCTTTTCCTTTTTTGCCTTCGAGTTTTCTTCTTCTTGATCTTGACTCCTTGAGCCACTAGGTCTTCTTTCCCGAATAACCACTCATAACCCTCATTGAAATCGAGTTCCTCTTCCTAATCTTCTCTCACGCTTGAAGGTGTTAGCGTTCCACAAAGCTCATCGTGCGCACAAATCATCTTATAAGATTTTTCGGGGTCAATGTTGGTAAGGATGATCTCTTTGTTCTTAAAATAAATCAGGATTATAACGGTTTCAAGGAATGGGGTTTCTAGTAGCCAAGAGAACCTTCCGGGACCCGACATCTCCAAAATAACAAGGTCCGTGGGGGCTATGCAATCCCCAACCAACGAGGGATAATCCTCAAGTCTTCCCATTGGTTGTCTAATCATTGAGTCTCCCAAGGCTATCAGCGTGGTGGGTTTTGTCATTTCTTTGATGTCATATTTCCTTACCATGTCGAAGGAAATTACATTAACACTAGCTCCAATATTCACTAGAGCTTCCACTTCTTATGTCCCTTCTAGTAAGCAAGGGATTGTGAATTTTCCGGGATTTGAGAGCTTGTTGAGAGTTCCTGTTTGCTTCATTGGAGGAAGCAACCCATGATTTCCTCCCATTTCCTCAATGCTTCTCCTCCTCAATTCATACTCCTAAGTTCTTGCCTTAAGCTTTGGGTTTTCGCTAGCGAGGTCTATCAAACCGGGAGTAATCGGGTTTAGCTTTTGCTTTTGAAGCTTAAAGTAATCTTGAAGTTGTTGTTTAATTTGCGGGTAGGAAATTATTGGTTGGTAAGGTTGGATGATTTCTTTTGGATCCACTACAAGCTTATTCTCTCTCTCTCTCTCTCTCTCTCTCTCTCTCTGTAGTTTCATATTCAATCACCTCAACGGCTTCCCTCTTTAGCGAGTTCAAAGACACATTGTCCAACATCACGTGTTTTCCTTGAGATTTGGGGTGGTTCAATACCAAGAGTTCATCACAAGAAACACTATCAACCTTTTCAATCATTCCCACATTATCATCATAACTTATAACTCCTCTTTCATCAACCTTACAACTAAGGAGTGCCTCAATTTTCTTGATTGAGTCTCCACTTTGACTTTAAAATTAAACAATTGGACTAATCATGTTATAATAGTCTTTGGGATTCGTCTTCGGCTTTCTCGGTAGAATGTCCTTTCCATTGTTCTTGAAAGAGCTAGCAATTTGGTTGTACAAGACCTTAACATGAGCCAAGAGATTCTCAAACTTAGTATTCAAATAATTCCAAACTTCATCAGTCTTTGTACTAACATCACCTATTTTCTTATTTAACTCAATGGAAACCTTAGTTTGCTTATCTAGTAGTTGCTTCAAGAGGAGATTGTTCTCATTATCTTTGGATGTTGGATTGGATGAGATTCTTTAGGTTTGGTATTGATTCCTTGGTTAATAGTTCCCTTGGTTTTGTTGTGGAGGTTTCCCATAACTTTGTTGTTGAGGTTTAAAGGATGGGTAAGATTGGTGTTGGGGGTTATTTACATCGGTGTTGAGATAGGATAACTTTTTGAATGGCTTAAAGTTGAGGTATAGGATTTAGGATAGAATTCGGCTTGCATATAGCACAACTCCTCTTGATCATCTTGATCATTTTCTTTTCTATTACTCTTTCCTTCCTCAACTTCTCCCACGTAATTAACCGCTCGTTGGTTCATCTGTGTTAGCTTGTCAATCCTATCATTTACCTCGTCAAACCTATCATCATCAAGCTTTCATCCCGTGTAGCTTCTATTATAATCACCATTATAGGTTTGACCACTTTAGGCGAGGTTTTCAATCAAAGTTTCGCTTTCCTCAACATTAAGGATTGCGAAGCTTCCCCTGCTAGTCGTATCCAAGGAATTTCGATACTTTTTCAACACTCCTCGGTGGAAGATTCTTTAAAGAGAATTTTTCACTACTCCATGATGAGGGCATGACCGTGTATAACCCTTAAATTGTTTCCAAGCTTCATAAAAGGACTCATTTCCACCTTGCTATCAACCTCGTGATATCACTCCTAATCTTTGCCATTGCCTCGGGAAGAACTTGCTCATAAATTATTTTCTAACTTGTGCCTAAGAAGACACTAACTCGGATGGAATGTTCTTCTCCCATAGTGCGACTCTATCTCAAAGCGAAAACGGAAATAAGATCATCTTGATTGCCTCTTTGGAAACTCCATTTATCTTAACCATTCGGAAAAACCTATCAAACAAGTCCAAATGATTCAAAGGTTTTTCTAAGGGCAAACCGTGAAATTTTGAATTTTGGACCATGTTAATCAAACTATGCTTGATCTCGAAGTTATTTGGTTCAACCGTCGACGGTAAGATCTCCATTTGAATCCTCCTTGCATTGGGTTCATCAAATGCACCAATCCTCCTTAGATTCGGTTCATGTTGTTGCTCGTCGTACTCGTATTGAGCTCCTTGTTGGAAAGGAGGACAATCTTGTGGATTTTCCATGTCTAACCTTCTTGAAAGCTAGACTCTTTACGATTCTTTCCTAGCCCTTGCGTTCCCCATTGCTAACCTTTGAATGTCGTCAACCCTTGGAACTAGATTTGTAGGTCCCCGACTCTTTAGGTTCATAAACCTTCAAAGAACAACAAAAAGGATGAAAGCAAAGTTAGTAACCCAGTAAATAAAACGACTTAATCTCCATAAGAAATCTATAACTAAATGGCAAAATGTTGCTCCCTAAAAACGACGCCAAATCTTGATAAAAGATTTTCAAGTCTTTATCAAGATTAAACCCATTACTAACCCCAAGAGTAGGATTGACTCAAGTAGTATATCATAGGTATCGATCCTCAAGGAGCATTATCTAACACAGTTCATCCTATCGATACTTGCAATTAAGTAATTTTATCAAAGAGCGTTATAAGTACTAATCAAGCAATAAAAAGAAACAAGGTTCACAAACCAAACAAGTAAACAAAGTGAAATGAGATGAAGAATAAGATTCAAGTATTAAAACATGCAATTTATGAGTTAGGCAATGCAATTAGGTTGACTAAATGCAATCAAAATGCAAGGGTAAGCAATGAAAGCACCATTCAAAGGCAAGACAATAATTAATTAAATCTTTCTCATGATATTAATCCATCTAATGATCTTAAATTGATCTAATCTCCCGATAGTAATCAAAGAGTCATTAACCATTAAACACAAGCCAAAAAGCATATTAAACACCTTAATCATCTATTTCCATATGCTATGAGTGTTAAGAAATCTCAAGGTTCTCTTAGAAATTTCATCAAACACCTTTCGGGTGTATAATTCCTCTACTCTAGAAATTGATTGATCACTTCATTTTTAGCACTAATCACACTTTAATCATGTGAATCTACAAGAATCTAGCCCTTAACAACCTAATAAAAATCTAGATTAAGCCTAATCTACCTAAACATGATTAGGAAGAAGAAACAGATAGGAAAGATTCAAACTTTACTCAAACCTACAGAGTCTTAATGAGAAAGATCATTCAAGGTTTTGCTAGATCAAAGGAGGAAAAAACAAATCAAAGTTAGGTTTAGAAATGTCTAAGAAGTGCTTATATAGTATTTTGATTCGGATCGGGCCGACCCGGGACAAACCGGGTCGGATCATGGATATGTTGGTAAAAATAGGGAATACAGTGGATTATGCAGGGTGGCACAATCCTCTGAAACAGGTTTGATTTTTCCTGGTTGGGCCGGCTTGCGGCACAGTCCGCTGGCGAGGTCCGTATTTGCTTTTAGGATCCCACCGCACTGCGCCAGTGTGCAGATCGCTGTCACAGGTCGTTGACACTGGTCGATTTTCCTTGCCTTTGGCGGCGGGCGACAGAGTCCTCTGGCGTAGGTCCCCGGAAATCATGTCTCCATTTTTTCTCTTGGTTTCTTTCAACTTCTTGTCTGCAGTTGATATCATTTGTGTTGCTCCAATGTTCGTGGTCCGTTTTCTTGAAAAAGAGTAGAAAAGAAGTGCAATAACCTACTTAACTCCTAAGAGACTCTAAGGACACACGTAAACGCAATGAAGCTAAAATAGATTCAAAGACACCTAATTGAGATAAAAAAGAAAAAAACATGCTTAAAATTGATGCTTGAAACTATCAAAATGCATAAATATCAATGTGTAGGGTGGATTATGCAATGCATATCTTCAATTTCTAATATAATCCTCATTAATGGAGCTAGAGATGTTAATATGGGTTACCCATCCTTATTTAAATTCATCTCATTTAGACTTATACCCATTTAAACACATACCCATTAAGATCCATTAAGTCTAAAGGTTTATTAAGGTTTACTCATTTATACTCGAGTATATTACACTTATCCATTTATACATATTTTGATCTAGAACCTCATATAATTTAATGATAATTATTTAATTATCATTGTTCTCATCAAAAAAATGATTTCGCTTTTTCCGTTAACAATGTGATATTGTGTCTTTCCTGAAAAAATGTAATTTTTGTGTTTTCCTACAAAAATATAATTTCACATCTTCCCGCCGAAAAACGAACTTTGCGTTTTTTCTACAGAACACATGATTTCTGCGTTTTTTTTTTGCCAAAAACGCGATTTCTGCATTTTCACGTCAAAAACACGATTCCGCTTTTCAACGTCTAAAATGTTATTCCCTTTTCCCTAGAAAACGTGATTCCGCATTCCCGCCAAAAAAATCTGATTTCTGTGTTTCACGCCAAAACACTATTAATGCATTTTTCTCTTCAAAAAGGTGATTCCACATTATCCTTCCAAAATCACGTTTTTCTGCCAAAAATATGGTTCCACTTTTTCTGCCAAAAACGTGGTTTTGTTTTTTTTCGCAAAAACACGGTTTCGTGTTTTCTTGCCAAAAAAGTGTAGTTCTATGTTTTCCCGCAAAAAGTGCGTGGTTCCGCTTTTCCCGTCAAAAAATGTGATTCTGCGTTTTTCAAAAAAATAGACTTGATTCCGTGTTTTTTTGTCAAAAACGTCGTTCCTTGTTTTCCCGCAAAAAATGTGTTTCTGTATTTTCCCCAGAAAAAATGTCATTTTACGTTTTTTCCATGAAAAAATTATTCTATTTTCCGCGAAAAATATGATTATACGTTTTTCCATCATAAAACTAAATATACAGATTAAAGTGATAATTAAAAATGAAGATAAAATGGGTACAAACGGGCTACCCATTTATTTGCTCTAAAACCCAATTAACACATGTGTTTAATTGGGTTAACACATTTAACCCTTTTTAATAAATGGGTCTACATGAACCTCTTTTCTTATAACATGATCCATTTAAACACATTAATTTAAAGCTCATATTAACATTCCTAACTTGAGCGGCCAGAGTACGCATTTTTCGTACTCAGAGAATTTTCCAATGGACCCCATCTCCCCCTATATTTTTATTGCGTGAATAGAAGTTTTGATTGCACATCTGCCAAATGCATAATGGTATGGGGGAATTCAAGGTATTCAAATAGCACGAGCGAGCCCACTGACTACTCATCCATTATTTTCCAATGCTAGCTTATTTACTGTAAGGCTCATGAGATTTTTGATATTATCAGCTCATTTGGGGAGACAACTGAAAAAAATAAATGTAATTAAATTCTCAGTTATGCTCGGTCTAAGATCTTCCCATAGGAGTTATTGATATTAAAATGACCAGAGGGATTCATCAGGAGGGAGGGAGGGGTGGAGGATGGAGACATATCTAGGTTTGTCTGAGAAGATTCATAGATCAAAATCCAAATTTTTTACTTTATTTGGAGAGAGCACACAAAAAGAATTAATATATAGTCAACCAAATTCTTGTCTAAGGACGGGAAAGTGATTTTGATTAAATATATTGTTCATGCATGTTTAACCTATGTAATGTTGTACTTTTTACTTCCTATATTTTCTCTAAGCTTAACAATGTCATTGTTAACTTTTGATGGAGCTCTAAAGCTAAGAGTAGAGGTATTCATTGGCCATACTGGGATAAGCTTTGTACACAACTTGCAGAGTGAGGTCTAGGTTTTATAAATATTCGAAATTTAATCTAGCTATGTTTGCTAAACTACTGTGGAGGCTACTAAACTATCCTAATTCGCTTTTAAGTATAATCATTAGAGGATGTTGTTTGATGTATCAGTATTTTAGTAGGTTTTTACTACGGTTTTCACACGAGATCTAAGGTTTTTAGTATGTATTCGGATTGTTTTGGCACGGTTTTGTGTTCTTTGTTGTTTTTACAGGATTCGAGCTTGAATGTGCGAAAAGAATGCATTTTGGATGGAAGCGTCAAAGGAAGTGCTCGTGCAAAGCTGGAAAATACCCAGGATTTTGGACACAGATCGACCGATCTAGACATGGATCGACCGATGCTTGTCCCGATCTGCGGACCAATTTTACGAAGAACCAGACCGAACTTATTTCAAAACGGATTACAACAAAAAGACCTAAGCTCGTGTTTTCCTTATCAGAATGCACTTAGAGAGCTTTAGAGAGATTTGTAACCTAGGGAGAAGAAGTCTTTTTGTTCTTCAACCGAGAAGTCTTCGGAACCCTATTTACTTTTGTTTATGTATAATGCAATCATGTCTCTCCTGAAATTGATCTGTGTTTTTGCTATTTCCATGAGTGAGTAGTCTGTTCGTTGTGTTTAGGGATTCTCACATAGGGATTCATGAGTTGTTGATATAGAATCGCATGATTAGGGATATAATCTAATGGATCTTCATCTTTGATTGTTCGTAATGCATGAAACTGAATTGATCACTTAGTTTCTGAACTTAGGTATTTTAACTGCTGGAAGGTGAATGTTTAAATGCCTGAAAGAATTATAGATGAGCAATTCTTCTTAAGCGTACGGAAGTTGATGTTTAAGTTAATTGTGAACCTATCAAATCTGTTGGTAATGCATGATTAAAAATCGAGGGTCAACGGAAGTTAGTCTCGAGATTCTTAATACATAGGGATATGTGAGTACGGAAGTAGATAAGCTCCACATTAGAATTTGAGTTCAAGACGGTTATTAACCTCTTCCTTAGTCTCTAGTTTGAATTAACAATGAAATATTTCTCTGAGAATAACCGATGCCCAACACTTCTTTGATTGATTTACAACCTTCGTTGCTGCCTGCATTTATTTGCTTTCTTATTCTCGATTTTTGCATCATTCTATAAGACATCTTTTTAGCCTTAGCCCACTGTTTGATTTTATTTCTTAGTGCTACCTTTGGTCTCTGTGGATTCGATCCCGAACCACTACAACGTACATCTGTGCGCTTGTAGTGTTATCTCGGGCGAAAAGCTGAGCTATCAAGC
>OVAN01007224.1:0-20009 GCA_900406275.1 Anastatica hierochuntica | reverse complement strand
GCCATGAGAGTGGTATTAGTTCAAGCTTTGATTTCATAGTCATGAGGTTGAATTCTTGTTGGTTTCTCTTGTTACACCTTTACCTAGCTACTAAATTGGATCATTGATTAGGCTAGGATTAGATCTACAGTTGTGATGGATGATTAGGCTAGAGCTTAGCATAATTTCTACCAGGTCTAGCTTAGTTCTTCAAAACCATTTGCTTGTTCATTGACGCCTAGAAAGTGTTCGTTAAAATGCTTGTGAGAACTAGATCTATGTTTTTCACCTAGAGCTATGAGAGTAGTTTGCAGTTAGGGACACCAAGGTGTTAAATGGCTAACAGGGCTTAAGTTAGACTATCCCTTACATGCTTAGATAGGCAACAAATGAGAGTTGAGCCTTGTAGCGTGTATGGGTGAATAGATCTCCGTCACGAGAGTGGGTTGATCAACAAAAAAGGGACCCTTGGTCTAGGAATAGCTAGGTCCTTTAATAAAGCCTTACCAAAGTCCATCACACCTCTAGATTGAAACCGAAACTTATAACCATCATCCCAAGATCCATCTTTATCTTATTGTCTTTACTCGTTTATTTATTTAAGTCTTTACTTTTATGCTTTACTTTCTTTGTCTATTTATGTTTCCTTGGTTTGATTTCCTTTAATCACAAAAACCAAAAACCCTTTTTATATTCGCTTAGCTTAAGAACACTTGTGTATTCTTAAAGTTTTAACTTATCTAGCTTAAGTTTGCTCCTTGTAGTTCGACTCCAATTAAAGTACTACAATAGCATATCCGTGCACTTGCGGATTGTGTGATTGTTAGGAAACGGGCTTTTATAAATTTATAAGCTTCGTTGCCTTTTGTTTCCTTTAAACAACCGCGCAACAATGAGTGACATAAATACAAGCCTCATCGACGCTATAGCTAATGTGTTTCCACAGGCGCACCATGGGCATTGTTTATGGCATTTGTCCCAGAATGTGAAAGTTCATGCTTTTAACGTTAACAAATTCGAAGTCACATGGAGATTCATGGAGTTGAGGAGGCATTATACGGTGGTTGAGTTCAAATTTTCTTATGAGTCTTTTAAGACGAGATATCCTTAATCAACCAAGTATGTGGAGGAAAGTACTAAAAAAAAAAATGGTCAAGGTGCTATTTTCCAGGTGACAAATATAATATGGACAGTAATAACAGTATGGGATCTTTGAAAAGTGTGTTTAATGACGCAATGAAGTACTCCATAATACCAATGATCAATACAATCCTCAAAAATTTTATACTTGGTTTAATGAACTTCAGAAGACCGCCAAATCTAGATCGGTTAATGATAAATTGATGTCTTTCATGGAAAACTACTTGCACGAGATATGGATTGATGATGAGAAATTACCTGTGCGGAAGCTAAACAATTATGAGCTTGAGTACGAGATCAGCAGTACCGATGGAAAGATTTCTTTGGTAAACTTGGTAGCTAGAAGTTGTAGTTGTAAGGTGTTTGATTTTGAAAAGTATCCTTGTGTTCATGTAGTTGCCGCTTTCATATATTTCAGAATGGATGATAGTGTCGATTAGAGTCGTGGTCGTGATATCGAGAATTACATGAGTTGTGCCCAAAATATAATTGGACGGAGTTATGGGCATTGGCTTATTTCTAGGCAATCTATATAGTGTTGGACGAGTCTAGATGGAATGTACATGATGATTACATCAAACAGCTGTAAATCATACCTCTGGATTACCAGTAGAAGAAGGGAAAAAAAAAGTTAAGAGATTTTCATCCGCTAGACAACGACGTAAAAGGACACAAAAAAACGGCGCGCAAGGAAAAGATTTGGTTTCTATGGATTGTTAATTGGAAGACGTAATAGTTATGAATTTATCTCATTCCTTTGTTTTGTAAAACATGTATGATTTGGACAACTGCGTAAAATTGGGGTATTTGATGTGTAAAATTATATATTGCCTTTGTATTCTAGGTAATACCGTAAGAACTAAGTAAAAATCTTGGTAATTTATTTGCTAAATAATCATAATTATATATCTAAACAATAAAATCAACTGTAAATTTAGCGAAACAATGTTTTAGTGGAGGTATTATTCGAAAAACTAGTTCGAGTTTTGGGTGTTTTCTAATTAAGTTAGTATTAACTATGTTAAAACTGTGTAATAATAGTTTTACATTTGATTTTATTGCTTTAACATTTAACTCTAACAAGCAATCTTAGTTAATATAATATATGTTACAAAAATGAGTTATTCTCCATTATAATACCTTGTATTTTCAAAAACACTTTGTAAGTGAAGACCACTTTTGAAAGAAAGAGTCAAACAAATCTTGATTTCAAAAATATTATTGCATTAATACAATCAGTATAACATTTTAAGTACTAAAATTAAAAGTAAAACTACTAAAACAAACTTAAAAGATAGGTAATACTAAATAAAATGGAAAACACCAAAAGTAAAAGTATGAGAAACTTTCATAACACCAGTATATTTTGTATAATTGAGAATATTTTTTGGCGGGAAATGACTTTTTTGCGCCAAAACATAAAATTTTTCGTTTTTCTTTACCTTTTACAGGAGATTCTCTCTCTCTTTCATCATTCTTTCTCCCTTTCATCATTCTCATTCTCTCTCTCTCTCTTTCATTATTCTCAATCTCATTCTCTCTCTCTTTCATCAGCTCTCTCTATTTTCGCATCATGGATCCATACGAGGAGATGAAAGAGATGAAGAAAAAGAAGAAGGAATACATCGACATGACTGGGTACGTAGTTGATCCCCAATTTAGGATTCCGACACATTGCACATGTGGGGGACGAATCATCAACGAGTTATCTCCAAATCCAAAGTATCCAACATATTTTGATATTTTACCTGGGAGGAGATAGATACTTCACTTGCAAGGACTTCAAAGTAATTTTTATTTCTCTTGCATTCTGTAAAGTAAAACTAGGTAAAATTACTTGAGATTGCTCAAAATCAGAACCGGTAAAACTAGATAAAATGATATGAACTATATGAGAGCTTTGTAGTTTTCGTGCAGAATGATGACCTCCACTTTCATCAGCCATGAACTTTTTGTGTCGAGGGAGAGGTTGTGCAATTAAGGAACAAAATTGATGAGTTAGCTAAATAGTTGGCAAAACTTAAGGAGCTTATGACCAATCTGAAACTTATGTTTGATTAATAACAAGTCTTTTTGTTTGTTAAGACTTGTTTATAGTTAACCAGTTTAACCATTATAAGTGTTTGTTAAAACTTGTGTTAAAATTAAGGTTTGTGTTGTGTTAAATTCTCTTTGTCTTTTTCAATCTAGGATTGCAATTCATCAAGTTTTAAATTAATTCAACAAGTTCTAAATGCGCACAACATCAAAAAAATAGTAAAAAAATAATCAAATATCCAAAATAAATAAACATGTTTCCTACCGACTTTGAACTTTCTATTTATAACTTTCCTTCATTTTTCCTTTCTGAGCTTGCTCCACAAACGCCTCAAGCGGGGCCATATTTTCCAAAAATTGTTAACTTTCTTCTCAACTCTCTTTAGCAGATCTCCTATTTTTTTATTCTTTTGATAACATCTCCCAATTCAGTGGAAGTGGAGCCTTCAGTGGTCAGCATTTGCTGAACTACTTGTTTAGCCTGTTCAGTCTTTTTAGTTTGTTCTTCTTGGGCGGCAACATCTTCTTCGTACATGTCTTCAAAAAAGACCTACAAACCTTCACCGAGACGCTTAACCTAACTATCGACAACAAGACATGACTCATCTACATCATTTTTCTCTTCCATGATTTCATCCAAGAGAGATTTTGGTGGGCATGATGCTGTCAATTTCATGCGAATATCAAAAATTAATGTTAAAGCTTAAAACAAATACATAACTATCAATATAAATAAGATAATTTTTCTAGAATTGCGATACCTAGTTAATCTAATTCTACTTTACAAAATTCTCAAATACTTTAACTCATGTACAAAAGTCTAAGTATCCAAAATTTTCAAATGCAAAGGAAAACGTAAACAACACATAATAAACAAATGCAAAGGAAAACCTACATTAGTTGTACCCAATTCCTCATAAATTGTTGAAAAACAAAATCCTTTCATTTCAATAGATTTGAATATGGATTGACACATCCTCGGACATCTGACATTAATACCACTAATAGATTCTCTAATTTATTACCTAATTGCGAAATTTTCTCGAAATAAGAAGCTACAAAACCCCACATTTTCTAAGAGTTGCTTCAGCGGTCAACATTAATAACAATGTCATAATGCTCTTTTACTTACCTCCAGTTGAAAGCAGAAACCTGGAAGAGGCCATTATGACTTCTCCTTCACCTACCCTCCAAAAGGATCCTAAGTGTGAGAGATCTGCTTCAGCATGTAACCGTAGGAGTATCTCCCCCATGGAAAAGTCTTGCAGAGCTCAAGATCAGCCACAATTGTTTTGAAAAAATTCCAAAACATTTTTTGCGCCTTCTCCACTCTTCATTTGCGCGCAAACAACACTTGCTAAGAAGTAGAAAACAACAATCTTCAGCATGTCTCTATGAGGTCCATTGCCTCTATCTTCGCTTTCACGTCCTCCAACGTTACTGTTCCCTTGAAATGCCGATTCACGAACTTTGTTCTATCCCTCTCCTTGTGGTTTTTGCCCACTTTCATCTGAAGCAAGTGTGTGAATTGAGTATGCTCCTCAAACCACCTCCTCTCTGAATTGTTGAGTTTTGGCTTCAGTTTCACAAGGGTGTCAATAACTTCTGCTATGAAACACCTTGTTCGTAGCTTTATTTGTTTCTTGTACTATGTTGGCATGAAGTACATTCTAGCTGGTTTGATTGCCTCGATTGCCTCAAAATCCTGCAAGTAACAATCAGTTCGACCCCATTATACCAACAATACATCAACACTCCAAATAGTTTTTCCATATTTTACTAGTTTTACATTTATAAGATTATCTTGATTAGTTTTCTTAAGTTTTACCATTATGTCCTAGCTTTACCAAGCTTTTCTAGTATTACTCATAGAATAACTCACAGTTATACTCGCTATCCTTATTACTACCCATTTTTCCCTTGCAAAACACAATGAAAATGACATCAAAATCTACGAATCGAAATTCGTTTCTAACTAGTTATCTCTAAGTGATTTGCTTCAAGTAGATTTGTTCGTTCGCAATTGAGGTATCTAGACTAGCTGAAGTGGTAATAGGAATTATTTCAAATCGAGATCTCTCCTCCTCTCCTTCTTCAGATTTACTTTCTCTACCATGATCAACTGTTTCTGGATCACCATCACCATCTAGTGCTTCCTCTTCATTGTTTTCGTCCTTTTTTCATCATTCTCTCTTCATCCTTGTTTGCATCATTTTCTTCAATTTCTTTGCCGTAACTCGAGGCAGTCTCCTCACCTTTGTTATCTTCACCGTTGTCCTTCGATTCTCATCTGTCACTCGCTGGAGGAGTTGGAGGAGGAGAAAATTTGCATGGGTCAGATCCTTTTTCGCCTCAACCGCCGCCGCCACCTCCACAAGCACATTAATCGGAGCAGCCACTAACTTATCCCCACTCGATCTTTCGGCTACCTCTGTCGGCTCTACAATCTTCACAGACTTCGTTGTCTTCGCCATCTTCGCCTTCTTCTCCTCTTCTTTCGTGGGTTCGCCTTCCTCTTACCGACTTCCTTCTTCACGACTGTCTTCTTCTCGACTATCTTCTCAATATCGTCCTGCTTCGAAGCCCGCCTTATTTTTACCATTTTGTTTAGATTTGATAAGAGAATTAGGTGCTAGTTTCCCTAATGTTATGAAGAAGAGAAAGTTGAAATCGTCTATAAGGATGTGACGACTTTAACTTCAAATTAGAACTAAGGACTTGAATTTGAATTTCTATTAGATATAAAAATCGGGTTAGATTCAATAGATTCGAGTCGGACGGATGTTATTTGGTATAAATCGTAATTTTGACAACCTAACTAGGGTTTAGGTATTTTATGTTTTCTAAATTAAAAATAATTATATATAATTTTTTTTAGGGATTTTTGCCGTGATTGAATTATAGCGATTTGTCGAAAAAGAAGCATTGAGAAGAAAAAACAAAAAAAAACACAATCGCAGAATCTGACGAGTGAAGTTTGAAATATTTACCCTCATACGCAATCTCATAGTCAATCCCAAATCGAAAAAGCTATATCATTCCCAAAGAGTTGAGAGGAAATGGCGATGATGAGGATTAGCGGCATTAGCCACATCACAGCTACTGCTCTGCCTCCATGTCTATACGATGCAGCAGTTCCTCGCTGCCACTCCCTTCGTCTCCGGAATGGTGTTTCTCAGGAACGGAAGTTTCATCTCCGTTGCGTCTCAGCTTCCGATTCGTTGCAGTTTGATTTCTCGCCGCCTCCCATCGATCACGATCTCCTTGTAAGCTTCTTATCCGCAGCGATTGATTGCTTCCGCAAATTTCAACTTCTTGTGTATAAAATGTTGAATTCTACCGCGGAACAATTGCTCTCTATAACGCGCCGGAAACAGTCCTTCAAGGCACTGTTAGAAGTGGTTTTCGATAAGTTATTAAATAATTTTGGGGTTTTTTTTGTTGCTATTGTTATGTTTATCTTCGAGTAACCTTTATGTTTCTCTTGTAAATTGGCTGTTTCTGTGTTCGGCAATCATATGCTTATGCATTTCTGTTTCGTGAAGGACACAATTAGTGTTGCTGGAGGGGAAATCTCTGAGGATGGTGCTGTTGAGAGTTTTGATAATGATGATGAGGCTTTGGATGCATTTGATAATGGAGTGGTGGTATGTAACTCCTACTTTTTTTTTTTTTAAATTTTGTAACTCTTTGGTTGTATGCATTATGGTTTTCCTTTAATCAAATTTTGATTTATAGGTTATGGACCTCTCGCATTTTGGGAGAATACGAGGTATGTCCCTATTTATCTCTTGCCTTATCGCGCTTTTTCGACATGAAATTTATTCTCATTCACTTCTAACATTTAGCTTTCTCTGTAACTTTTGTTTTCCGTGTTGCTATTGCCATCAAGTTAGTGGAGATGACCGCATTCATTTCCTTCATAACCAAACTACCGCAAATTTTGAATGCCTTAGTGAAGGACATGTGAGTCCTTTTTAGAGCAATTTGCTTTGAGTGTATGGTTTGCCTCTGTAGCTGGTAGCCACTTGTAGTTCTGTTTTCTTGTGTTTCAGGGATGTGACACTGTATTCGTTACACCAACAGCACGGACAATAGATATTGCACATTCCTGGATCATGGTAATAACTCTCCTTCCTTTGGTGTTATTATGCAGTTCTGTGTTAAAACGACTCTTTTCATGTTCAGAAAAATGCAATAATGCTAATGGTTTCTCCAACTACGTGCCAAAGCATAATTGAGATGCTAAACAAGTATGTTGTAAACTTTTATATCCGTTCTCATATACAAATTGTGGTGGTTCTTTGATACTCAGGCTTGATTTCCAGAATCGTGATAGTCACTTATTTCTCATCTTTATCATCACAGGTATATTTTTTTTGCTGACAAGGTAGAAATTACGGATATCACCAAGCAAACTTGCTTGTTTGCTTTAGCAGGACCGAAAAGCAACGAAGTAAGATTCTTCTGTAAGCAGAGTGACCATTTTCTGTTTAGCCTTTATGGTAGTTCAAATACATAAAATTTTTATGCTAATGTAGGAAACTTGAAACAGATTATGTCTAAACTGAATCTGGGAGATCTTACTGGGGAGCCATATGGCAAGCATAAGCATTATAGTGTAAGCCTTTTTTACTCATAAAACAGATACCATCATGTGGCATGTAGTAACATGTTCCTTTTTCTCAGTTTGATGGAATGCCAATAACAGTCGGGGTTGGGAGTCTTATTTCAGAAAAAGGCTTTACCATGTTAATGTCACTGGGGGGCGCTGTTTCAGTCTGGAAGACTCTTTTATCAGAAGGTGCAATTCCAATGGGTTCTGTAGCCTGGGAGAAACTTAGAATTATTCAAGGTTAGTAAAACTATTGTCAATATATAGGTGCCATCACTGCTGTTCGATTTTATTTAGCACCGATGACATGGATATTACCTCTTGACCTCCAAAAACTATTGTCTTGAGTTTTTGGTCACAACTAAAGCATGATTATATGATATAAATATATATATATATATATATATATATATATATATCTGTGTGTGTGTGTGTGTGTGTGTGTATCTTGATAGAAAAAAGAAGCTCATTACGATGCTCTCAGATTTGGAAGAAGTTTTGTACAAAGCTGTTCTTTATGTAGCAAAATCAGAAGATGTTCGCGAATAAGTAGAGAAAATTATATGTTTCTCAGGCCAAATGCATTGATGTTTTGCAGGAAGACCAGCACCTGAGAGAGAACTCAGCAAGGAATTCAATGTTCTGGAAGCGGGTCTGTGGGACTCAATCTCTCTGAACAAAGGTACTAGAGAAGCTTTGGTTGGTGAACTAAAATGATACAAGAAGTGTATTGGTCAAACAAATTTCAAACTTCCCAGGATGTTACAAGGGGCAGGAGACTATAGCAAGACTCATAACATATGATGGAATCAAGCAAAGATTGTGTGGACTTAACCTTTCTGCACCAGCAGAACCAGGCAGCACAATCACACTCGACGGGAAAAAGGTTTTGAGGCTTTGTGTGCATACCTTAGTAACTCGAAAACTAAGAAGAAAATCTTCATTTGCTCTGTTATTCCTTGACTAGTCAGTAAACATTATTTTCAGATCGGGAAGCTAACGAGCTACACTATGGGACGAAACGGGTCTAGCCATTTTGGATTAGGCTACATCAAGAAACAAGCAGCTTCAATTGGAACTGAAGTGACTATAGGAGACGGCATATCTGGGATAGTAGCTGAAGTTCCATATCTAACCCGGCAACATCCTCCATCCACCAACCTGAGTTCTTGAGTAGAAGATAAAAGTGATGCAAGGAAACTAAACTTGTTTCCGCATTTATTTTGTTATGCATCGGTAATTGAAACATTATTGTTGATACATAGGCGAATTATCTAGAACAACGGTTTGGGGGTTATAAACTATAAGAGCTGTTTAGGGGCAAATCATATTAGGACAATTACAGAGACGCATGTTGTTGGGTTGAGGAGTGCAATCGCAGTAGACCGGGCTAAGCCTTACACTTGGATCCCATGTGCTTAATAAGTCATTTAGACATTGTTGTCCTCCATCGTTTGAGCATGAACCACTGAACACTTGTTTCTTTGACGGACACCACGGCCTTCTCTGCGCTGCAGTCAAGCTTGGGTTTTCACCTATTTCATCGACAACAAGAGAGAAAAAACAAAAAAAACAACTGAATTAAACAACTTAACTCGTTTTTGTAGTCAACTAGAATGACTGATGAATAAAATGGTAATCTCAATATGATGACAATACCTTGTGAGAAGTGTGATGGGAGTAAAGAGAATAAAATACAAGAAGTCAAGAAGATTGCACTCAACTTCATATTTTCTTTTGCAAGTTCTTTTCTCGTTTTCTTTTTTGTTTGTTTTTTATCTGATATGTTGTTATTACCTATGATTAAATAGGCTCTAATTTTAATAGATAAATACCAAGAAAATACATGGAATCAGTGCTTTTTGGTAAGCTATCTTTCTTACAAAATCAACATCTCAATCTGATTTTTCTACTTATTAAGGACCCAAAAAATGACTGTCATAAAAGTTTTGAGAAAAAAATAATAAATAAATACATTTTTTCTTTTGTTTGAACTTATATAGATTTGTTTCTTAGTTGCTTCACGAATTACGTACTGACCATAAAATTTAGTTATTATTTTAAAATTAATTGGTAAGAATCACATAATGCGCTGAAACTCTAGCAGTCTCCTAAACAATTCGCTGCACTACACTCTCAGCAGCTCGCCTAGTTGTTTCCTTAACAATTTACCTAGCTTCCAGATCAATATATTGGCCTAGGCAACAAGAGCCTGATTGCCCCTACATGAACAACTCTCAGTCTTGTCCTCACGTGAATCAGTTTTGTCTACGACCCTGACGACATGGAAACCGGTCATAGCTCTAGGTTTCCATGGCAGCAGAAATAATAGAACAAGCAAATTAAAGTTTACTTGAGCTCAGAAATGCTAACAAACAATAGAATAATATTGAACAAAGTGGTGTTGTAAATTTTTTCCAAGAATCTCCAAGTCTCAAAATTTTTGAAAATTATTGAAAACCAACTCGAGTGATCGTTCTACCTCTTAACCGTCTCCCGGACGATCAGGACAGACCTCTCTTTGATACCAAAATGTAACACTCGTCTCATCCTCCCTCGACAACGGCATACTAGTTACATAACTTACAACTCAAAGGATCAACTTTTGTTACTCAAAAACCAAGTTCCAAATATCTAAGAAATCCACTAACCAAAGCAAGCCGAGTCTAAACTAATATATAAATAAAAATATTATTTACTAAAAAAACTAAAAAGTCCCGTTGATTCAAAAAACAACACCATAACCATCCATCTCATCCCATTAATCGTCAGTCTCACCTGAAAGGAAAAGAGAAGATGAGATGTGAGGAACATGAGAGTCATTCAGCGATATGTGGATTGTTAAAACACGCAAATCTGCAGACCCAACTTAGCAAATCGACCAAAATATTACAGTCCTAAAACATGCATCAAACATGACACTTAAAACACCCAAACATAGCAACCCATGGTCCTGAAACATCTTAAATGACTACCGACAACCTCTATCGAGGCTTCTATCAGCATAGGATAAGTGCTACTTCACACCGCCCAATGGAATATTTATTCGATCTTAGGGTTACGACATAACAGATCAACTTGTTGTCCGAACCCTCTATACACAAGACACCAGTAACACATGAATCCTCTGTCTGTGTCCCATGCCCATGTCCTAGATCAGACTCCGGTAATATATCATCCGTTTGTACCGCACACCGAAGCCTATCTCACGTACATATTCTATATATATCCATCATGAGGTTAATAATTTAATATCATATTTTTGATTCTTAGCAAGAAAGAAAATAGTAAATCAAGAAACAAACAAGACTCCAACTAGACTCAATCACAGAGAGAAGACAAGTTTCAATGTTAAACTAATGAAGAAGAGGTATAAGCCAAAATATAAGAGTGGATTTACGTTGTATCTCCTCACATTAGCAATAGTAAAGAGGAAAATTGATATGATCCAAGAATCAATACTCTAAATTTGAAGGCTGAAACATGATGACAAGATGATGATATGGCCGATGAAATGGATTGCAGAAGCTGGAATGATGTTCGATGGATATGAGGATGATTTAGGCGTGGAAGATGACTGAAATTAGGATGGATTTCGACACAATCAATGGCTGGGAATCACAAGTTGCTGGATAGAAGAACTTCTAGGAAGAACACTCTTGTTAGAAGCTCGGATTCAATGGAAACAGGGAATCGATTTGAGAGAACAAAGGAAGCAAGGCTGCTGTTTTCTTTCTACGTTAATTCTCTACCTATTATTGCTAGGGAGGCACAAAAATATAAAGAAAAAAGACCTAGGTCACACACGCCTTTAGGTTCTAAAAAAAAAGCAACATGTAGTTTTGAAATAACCGAAAAAAACAACATGAAGTCTAAATTTAAACAACAAGACATGCTACATAAAGATAAGTCTTCATGCGCTAAAACTAAACCAAGTACTTAATCAAATAACTTTATTGAAGAGGAAAAATGCCCTGCCTCGTTAAAACCTTAAGAATGGTAAACCCGGTGTAAGAAAAACCCATTCTCTAAGGAAAGAGTACAGCTACACATTATCCTCTTTGTAGCTATTCAAATAATTCACCTGACTCTTCTTGCGGAATATGGGTGAATATGTTGTAGATAGCAGTGGCTTGATAATCATCCATTTTCGTGCTAATCAAGGCTCGGACTTCCTTAGCTAACTCCTTAGCTTTTGAACATGTTACTCGGGCTTCTGGAGCTAACTCCTTGGTCTTAGATCGTGTGATCCTTCCTTCTGGCTTAGGAACATCTTCCTCAGAGCTTGAGCTAGCCATGATCATATCACAAATTGTGAATCCCAAATGCTTAGTTGAACTTGGAATCTAAACTCCGTGAAAAATATTTGTCAGAGTAACTTTATAATGTAAAATATCGAACTTAAGATGAAAAACTGGATCGAATAGATCAAACTAGTTCGAACCGGTCAACTAGTCAAAGTTAATGGTCAAAATCTCGCAAAAATTCAAACGGTCAAATATGTGGTTGATAGCTCAGGTTTTCGCCCGAGATAACACTGCAAGCGCACAGAAGTACGTTGTAGTGGTTCGGGATCGAATCCACAGAGACCAAAGGTAGCACGAAGAATTTCATATCAAATAGCGGGCTAAAGCGAAAAAGATGTCTTGTAAGAGATGCAATAAATCGAAATTAAGAAAGAAAAGTAAGCAAGCAAGCAACAGCGGGGCTGTAAATCAATCAAAAATAGTTGGGCATTGGGTAATCTAAGGAAACCATTTCATTGTTGATTCGAATTATTGACTAGAGAACATGTTTTAAACTGTCTTAAACTCAAACACAATTATAGAATTTGTCTAGTTCCGTAGTATCAATTCCCTATGTATTAAAAACCTCGAGACTAACTTCCGTTGACTCTCAGATTCTAATCATGCATTCTAAACAAGTTTGATACGTTCACAATTCACTTAAACATCAACTTCCATTGACTTAAGATGAATTGGTCATTTATGATTCGTTTAGGCATTTAAAAAACACTTTCCAGGCGTTAAACAACCTAAGATCAAAAACTCAGTGATCAGTTTAATTTCATGCATTACGAACAATCCTAGATGAAGATCTAATTGATTAAATCCCTAATCATACAATTCTATGTCAACAATTCATGAATCCCTATGCGAGAACCTTAAACCCAACAAGCAAACTACTCACTCATGATAATCGAACAAACACATATCAGATCAGAGAGAGACATGATGTATTGAACAGAAAATAAAGAGTAAGGTTCAGAATTCTTCTCGGTTGATTCTTCTCCTTAGGTTACAAATCTCTCTCTTGCTCTCAAAAACTCAGAAAAATAGTATAATGATACAGGAAACACGAGTTTAGGTTTTTATTTTGAAATCCGGTTCAAGATAGGTTCGATTTGGTTCTTCGTAAAGTCGGTCCGCGAAACGGGACAGGCATTGATCGATCTTGAGACAAGGATCGATCGATCCTTGTCCATCTGTTTGGATTTTTTCAGCCTTCGAGAAAACTTCCTTCGCTGCTTGAAATACGTCCAAAATGCAATCTTTTCGCACATCCAAGCTCGATTCCTGTAAAAAAAAGAATACAAATCTTCGCCAAATATATCCGAATACATACTAAAAACCATAATTCTCGAGTAAAAACCGTAATAAAAATCACTAAAATACTAACACATCAAATCCCCCAGACTTGAATCTTTGCTTGTCCTCAAGTAAAGGAAATGAAGATTAAGCCTACGGGAAAAGAAGTTTGAAGACCAAATGGATCTTATGCAATCAGAAAACCTTACTCTACACTACTTTAGCTAACCATATAGACTTAGAACAGTTAGAATATTCTCCCCAAGAATCGCTTCATGACCTCCTATGCCCATTCATACTCTAAAATTTGAACCTGCAAACTCAGCTTCAATGTTAATAACTCTCTACATTCATTCAAGATAGGCGTGAAACTTTTTCACCAAAGAACTCATAATCAGGAAATCAAGCTAGGTATTCAAGCTAGGTATGCAAGACATTATGCAAAATCGCAGGAGAGAAAGAGTTATTGATATCCATGTCCCCTAACTACCCAAGTACAAACCACCGATCAAAAAGAAACCGAATACCTGCAAACTTCAGGGTGAATCAAATCAACAAAATAATATGCAAATGCTAATTTCTAAACCAAATATGAAGAGAAAGTAAATAATTTTCGTTTTTTTTTTCAGAACAAAAATTTGGTAGAAATTAACATATCAATGACGTTTTTAAATTTTAAAACACCCATACATCATGAAGAAATGCAAGATATCCATCTAAACCTCCAAAACACCTAACACCGAGAAATCAGACACTCAGGACCATGTCTAAACCACCTAAAATGTTCAATCCTACCTAAGCAATTAGAAGGATCATGTCTACCCTATTCTCTCCATTGTTTTTACACATGTATGCATATAAGATTAAAAAGAAATGTATGGAGATTCAAGGAGATAAGGTAAGTGTGTGGTGCCAGACTAAATATGACTCTGATCACTTAGGATTACCGAAAAGAATGGTAGAAAAAGGGGGATATAACCCTGAATGATGGTTTTGATTCCTGATTTCAAGTTCCTGGATAAAAGCAATTAAGTTCATTAGTAGGCTAAATAAAATAGAGTTAATAACACTTCAGACAATAGTTTGAGTTCCAGAGATTTCTGGTGGGGAGTTTGGTCATGAGTTATTCTGGTTTGCCTGTGCTAAAAGCCCATATAAAATGTTCAATGAGAATATAAATAAAGTGCAATGCGCAGAGATAATAGTCTAAATCATCATAAAGCATAAACAATCCATAAAATGACTCAATAAAAACATCAAAATGACTCAAACAACACCAAAAGAAAAAGAAAAACATAAATAACCTCCCCCAAACCTATCTCACACTGTCTTGGTGTGAAACAAATCCAAAGAATGGGTAAGTAGCAAATAACAAGGAAAAATAAAATCAAGATGAAAAGAAAAAGGAAAGAGCAAACTTACCTGGAAGTGTGTGATATGACCGTGTAAATGAGACAGGGATCGATATATCCAAGGAAAAGGATCGATCGATCCCTGTCCCTTTGTTTGGGGACCTGTTTCCTGCAATACAAAGGCTAAAAACACGAAAAACGTAAAAAGCACTAAAAACCAAAACAAAAAAGCCAAAAACACTACAAAACTAACTAAAATGAAAAAGAAAATTACCTAGTGGGTTGCCTCCCACTCACTTGTAAAAAAGACACGAGTCTGACTGTAGTGGCGATGGATCGGTCTGGAAGGGTCTTGGAACTTGCTCCGAAGAAAGCTCCACCAGCGAAAATCTTTAGCTCAAGGATGGTGCTCATCGCTTTCTTCACAACAGCTCCTCCCTTCTCTTTAAACTTTGGTGTAAGGATGACCCTGACCTTGGAGAAAGGTCTGAATCTGTCTTTACGATTCACTTTGTACTCAATCGCACTTCCATCGCATCCTAGAGGGATCAATGTCAACTCAGAACTCTCCTCAATATTGTGCTCTTTCTGCTTCTCTTTCTTTTTGGTCTTGAGTTTTCTCACTGTAGAATGAACGTCTCCACCCACGACTTCTTTGACGTCATTCTTTTCAGCAATCTCCCATGTGTCTCCACTCAATAAAACGCACTCTTCATCAATTCGTGATAAGGAAATATGAAAAGAATCGTCGGCGTAAGGTTCCTCCATAGCCTCCTCAATCATATCAATCAATGTGTCTAGCCAAAATGTATTCCCATCAATGGTAGGCTTCTTTGTTGACTTCTCGAGATTGAAACGCACATCTAGTTTACCCAACTGCAGATCAATCTGACCATTCTTAACATCAATCATCGCTCTAGCAGTAGATAAGAATGGTCTCCCCAAGATGATAGGATACTTGGGTTCTTCGTCAAGATCCAAGACTACGAAATCAGTGTATACATAGTCTTTCTCAACACCAACAGGAATGTTATCGAGAATACCTATTGACTTCCAAATTGATCTATCAGCAAGTATCAAGGACATCTTTGTGGTCTTATAGTTCACCATATTCAGCCTCTGTGAGATAGACAACGACATCAAACTAACTCCACAACCCAAGACACACTAATATCTATCGAAGGTAAGAGTTCCAAAGATCGATCGATCCTTGTCTCAAGGATCGATCGATCGATCTTGATACAAGGATCGATCGATCCTTATCGATCCTTGTTCATCTGTTTGAATTTTTTCAGCTTTCAAGAAAACTTCCTTCGATGCTTGAAATCCATCTAAAATGAAATCTTTTCGCACATCCAAGCTCAATTCCTGTAAAAAAACACCAAAGAACACAAATCCTTGCCGCAGAGATCTGAATACATACTAAAAACCATATTTCTTGAGTAAAAACCGTAATAAAAACCACTAAAATACTAACACATTAGTGGTCAAAGACAACGATCAATTTTGCAGTCACGATCAAGCAAGTCACATCTTGTCAATCGGGTTAATCTGTTCATTCAAGTCAACCCAAACCAATCAATCAATCGACCCGATAAATGGATTATGCAGACTTGACACGTGAACAACCCATACACATCCCACACCCGACTGGATAACCGAACATGCTAACCCTATGACCCGACCAACATTTAGAAGGGCCCAAAACTGGAAAATCCTAAATTCCAAAAAAGGCCCATAACTAAATCCAGTTCAGAACAAGTTCACGACCGAGTTAACTCAACGAGTCACTGAGTCGAGTCGTCGAGCCACTGAAAATGGAGGAGAGGCAACGACCAAGACTGACTCTTGGCCATGTCGTACGAAACATTTCTTTCAAGCCCCCAAAATGTTTTGAATTAATATGTATAGACAAAAATTGCCCTCAACCCAAGAAAAAAAAATTATATAAAATTGGCCTCCAACGCTGTATAAGTTAATTGCTACTTAAATCTCAGAGCCGGTCCATGTAATAACATTCAGGCAGCGGTACAGCAGGGAATGATGGAGGTTTGGCAGGACAAGGGGCGCCGCGTGGAAATTGGACGTAAAACTTGATATGGCGATTGCGGACATGTACTAACTCTATTTTAAAACAATCAAGGACAATGACTTCGCTTCGATGAGATCTATATGTTGGTGACTTCAGATTCGTGATAAAAACAACGAGAAGAGAGAACGAGGAAAAATAGTTCTAAGGAAAAGAGAAAAAGTGTTGAGCGAAGGTTTTCGCGGCGGTTCTCATGACTAAGATAGATGCTATGGTTAAGATTCGTGATGTAGAAGTGATTTTGGTAGATGTTGGCTTATAATTTGAGTGATAGAAGAAGTAAGAAGATTGAAGCTTCGCTTTTGTAGGTTATGGATCCTTGAAAAGTTTAGAGTTTTATTAAAAAAATGAATGGATCTTAACAGGCTTAAACAGAAAATTTAAAATAGCTTATCTTATAGATTGATTTAGGTTGTTATAAAATGATGTCAACAAGTACCTTAATCCAAATTGATCTTGTACATTACTAATGGAATAAGTACTCACAAGCCTTATTTTCATATCATTGGTTGATGAGAAGATGAAAATATCATATAACCATTATTATTGAAACACATGAAAATAACAAGGTTTTAGGAATTGTTAATTTGAACAAGGCAAAAAACGACAATAGCAAAAGACGCTTGTTCTGGGGTTAAGAAGTGCAAGTGCAATCAGTTGGACTAAGATCTCCGGTTGAAGTCCATGTTCTTCTTAAGTCATCAAAGCATTGTGTGAAATCTTTTTTGCATGAACCATCAAATATTTGTTATCTTGATGGGCAACATGGTCTTATCTCCGAAACAATTAGGCTTGGGAGAAAAGAGAACAAGACACAAGAAACCAAGAAAAATTATAGCCAACTTCATCTTCTCTTCTTTTTTTTAAAAAAACTTTTCAGCTTTATATTTTGTTGTTGGGACCTTTTTCCAAATAAGCACTAACACAAATTTATAATATCGACACATATATGACATGGTTATATATATATATATATATATATATATTTTTGTACGTTTGACCATACCTTTTTCTTATTTTTTTAATACATTGTCTATATATAATTGGACATTTCTCAAATATAGCACATATTTGTGTTTTTGGGCCACATGTAGCACACAAGCCCACTTGTTCCATCTCTAATATTTTTCAAATGCAGTACATCGAAAATACCCCTGCTTTATTTTTCTCGTAGCTCAAGGCGAAAATAGAAAAACCGCCGACAATTATTAGGTTTTCACGAAAATCGAAACCGCCGTCATCGTCTCCGTCGAGTAGAGACACCGACAAATCCTGAATCGCACAAGGAAGCTGTCACGAAACCGCCATCATCATTATCCCTGATATTTATGAATATTGCTTAATTTAGGCTTAGAATTTAGTTACATTTTCATAGAATTTAGATTGTTTTTAGGTAGTTTTAGTATAAGTTTGTAAATAAAAGTCTTTAGTTTAGTTTAAGAGTCTTAGAGAATGCATATTCACATTCTTCTCTTATCTTCTACCATATTTCAGGTTGCCTTGATCAAGAAGGATGAATCCTGGGACTCGAACGCGAGCATGGACGCGTTTAGCACCAAAAGGAAAAAGTTGACGGTGCAGGCCATTCTGCCTAGCGGTCCACAAGCTTCATGACAATCGCCAGCCAACCATCATGCAAGCCTGGCAGTCCAAGGCGTTGTGGCTGGCGGTCCACAACCTCTAGCAAAACCGCTAGCCAGGCAGATGATGGAGTTGGCGGTCCAAGAGGCTCTGGCTGGTAGTTCACAACCCTGAAGCTAGGCCGCTAGCCTCATCTGAAGAACTTAAAGTTTTGGGTTTTGACCCGGTTTGTCCCGGGTCAACCCAACTCAACTTCTAGTTTTCTATAAGAACCCTTCTAAAACATGTAAAAACCCTAAGTTTTACTATTCCATTGAACTCTTTGTCTCTCTTTTGGATCTTGTGCAAATCTTTGTTAATCAATAAAAAAGTTTGCATTTTTATCATTCCTTCTTATTTCTTTATGCTTTTTATGAGTTTATCTTTGGTTTTTTGAGCTGTTTGAGCATGAATAGTGAGTAGTAATTTAGTGCAAGCATGAGTTAGGTTGATCAAGTTAGATCTAGGTGTTAATCTTGATGTTAGAGGTTTGGTTTATATAGATTCACATGATTTAGGGATGCATAAGGCTAGATTTGAAATGATCAATCAAATCCTAGATTTTAAAGCTTTTACATCTGAAAGTTGTTTAATGAAATGCCTAAGAAAATCTAAATCATGCGTAGCATTCTTAGCCTTTGGGAATAGATTATTAAGGTGTTAAGTAGGCTACTAGGTTTAGGTTTAATGATTAACGAGCTTAGGATTGCTATCGGGAGATTAGCTTTATCTTAGTACATTAAATGGATTAGAATCACGGGAATGATCTAGTTGATTTGTAGCCTTGCCTTTGAATGGAGCTTCATCACCTCAACCTTGCTTTTGATTAGCATTTAGATTCCTTAATCATGCACCTAATCCATTGTTTGCATCCTTTTTATCATTGAAACTTTCTAAAATATCATTTAGTAGTTTGAGATCGCCTTTGTAATCATTTCTCTCTTGTTTTGAATTGCTTCTTTGTTTTTTTTTGAGTTTGAAAACAACTAGCTTTTATTGACTTAGATTAATGAAACTAGCTATAGGGTTAAATGTGTAGAGAATTGCTCCTCGTGGTTCAATAAACCTAAGTTCTATAATGTTTATCCTTAATCTTGAGGCCTAGGGGTTGAGTCTTAATCTAAAGCTTGATTTCATACCTTGTTAAGTTTTTGGTGCCGTTGCCGGGCAGCAACATAATTTGCCATTTAGTCTTTGCTAGTTTGTTGAGGCTAACTTACTTTTCTTATTTGAAGTTACTAATTCTTGCTCAATCTTTGTTCTTGTTTTTGTAGGTGCATTAACTTGTGAAGTTGTGGTCCATCAAACTTTATTCCGCAAGTGGAAGACATACAACCTTTGGAAAGAGAGAATACATGAGCAAGAAGGGAAAGGGAAAGGCTTGAGCATCTACAACGGTTGGGCATGGAGAATCCTCATCACATTTGTAACCAAGGAAACAATGTAGGTGACAACAACAAAGCTCAAGGGATTGGTGATGCAACCCAAGATCTCTGAAACGGAAAAACAGAACCTTTCGAAACTGAATTTAGAAACATGATCTGCGAAAGACCTAGGTCGAATTCGATGGATTGGGAATAGAAAGGGAT
>OVAN01007223.1:0-15213 GCA_900406275.1 Anastatica hierochuntica | reverse complement strand
TTACAAAGCTCTCAAAGGAGGCTTAAAGTCTCAAAAACAACATAATAAAACCTAAAAACGAGTCTGAGTGTTTTTATATATAATCTAGGTCTTCAATCTTTGATTCTGGTTCAAAATATGTGTTTTTGGTCGTGTCAATACAGGGATCGATCGATCCTTGTCTCGAGATCAATCGATCTCTGTCCTTCTGCCAGGATGCTCATTTCTGCGCATTCGTCTCCTCGTTGCCAGTATGACAGGTGTTCAGTAAAATGGCCATGACTTTTGATTGCACTGTTGGATTTCCTTCGAATCACCTTCATGTTAAAGCTAACTCTTTTGGCTATCTTGTGTAAAAATTTCAGTTCGATCCAACGGTGGGACCTTTGTCAATCAAGGCCAAACTTCTGACAGTTCAGCATGATTCTGCATTCCAAATATCCGTTTTTGGCCCAAATTGTTATGTTTCTCTCCAAAGCAACCTAAAACCTGTAAAAACACTAAATAACACCAAAAGACTCCAAAAAGAACCAAATACATATCAAAACACCATTTTGCTCGAATAAAACAATAGTAAAAACCCATAAAATACAAATACATCAAATCCCTCAGACTAGAATCTTTGCCTGTCCTCAAGTAAAGGAAGCGAAGATTAAGCCTACGGGAAAAGAAGTTTGAAAACCAAATGGATCTTATAGTATCGGAAAACCATAATATGCACTACTTTCTTTAACCATAAAGATCTAAGACGATTAGAAGATTCTCTCCCAGAATCTCTACATGACCTCCCAAGCTCATCCATACTCTAAAATCTGAACCTGCAAAATCAGCATTCATGTTAATAACTCTCTACATTCATTCAAGATAAGCGTGAATTTTTTCCACCAAAGAACTCGTAATCAGGAATTCAGGCTAGGTATTCAAGGCTTTTAGTGGTGAGGCTCAGAGTGTTTTGGGTATCAAAAAGTGCGCCAGGATGCAAGACATTATGCAAAACCACAAAAGAGAATGAGTATATTCATATCCATGTCCCTTAACTACCCAAGTACAAACCACCAATCAAAAAGTAAACCAAATACGTGCATTCTTCAGGGTGAATCCAATTAACAAAATAATATGCAAATGCTAATTTTTAAACAAGATATGAAGAAAAATAATATCATTTCTTTTCAATTTTTTTTTTAGATAAACGAAAATCTGGTAGAAATTAGCAATACAACGACGTTTTTAAATTTTAAAACACCCATACAACATGAAGAAATGCAACATATCCATCTAAACCTCTAAAACACCCAACACCGAAGAATGAGACACTCAGGACCGTGTCTAAACCACCTAAATTTTTCAATCTTACCTAAGCAATTACAAGGATCATGTCTACCCTATTCTCTCCATTGTTTTTACACATGTGTGCATATAAGATCAAAAAGAAATGCATGGAGATTCAAGGAGATAAGGTAAGGGTGTGGTGCCAGACTACAGATGAGTATGGTAACTCATGATTACTGAAAAGAATAGTAGAAAAATGGGTTGTAATCCTTAATGATGGGTTTGATTCATGATTTCAAGTCTGAGTTCCATAGATTTCTGGTGGGGAATTTGGTCATAACTTATTCCGGTTTGTCTGCGCTAAAAGTCCAAGTGAAATGATCAATGAGGATATAAATAAGTGCAACGCGTAGAGATAATAGTCTGAAATCAACATGAAGCATAAACAATCCATAAACTGACTCAATAAAAACATCAAAATGAGTCAAACAATACCAAAAGAAAAAGAAAAACATAAGTAGCCTCCCCCAGACTTATCCCACACCGTCTCGGTGTGAAACAAATCAAAGGAAGGGGTAAGTAGCAAGTGAAAAGAAGAAAAAAAAATCAAGATGAAAAGAAAAAAGGAAAGAGAAAACTTACCTGAAAGCGTGTGATATACCCAAGTAGTTGAGAAAGGGATCGATCGATCCATGGAAAAGGATCTATTGATTATTTTCCATCTGTCTGGCGACCTGTTTCCTGCAATACTACAGCTAAAAACATGAAAAACGTCCAAAGCACCAAAAACTAAAACACAAAAACAAAAAACACTACAAAAATAGCTAAATTGAAAAAGAAAACTACCTAGTGGGTTGTCTCCCACTCAACGCTTGTTTAAAGTCTCGAGCTGTGGCTGCAGGTGTTAATCATAAGAATCAAAAGGTTGAGCCAATGCATCTTTAGTCCTTCTCCTATCAGTGCAACAAAAAACATGTGAAAAGAATACATTGTTTACCATGGCAACAAGACACAATTCTCATCAAAGAAAGTCACTACCTGCGTAGCATATAACTGTATATATTCTTTGATTATTGGATGCTCATGGGGATCAAATGCATTAAGTGGAAAGACAAAATCAACTACAGGTTCATACGAATTGAAAACAAAATAGTCAACTTCATCTACATCAATCATCTAAAGCACAATATTCTCATCTTTGGAGTTCATCTCAACCTCATAATTTTCTATCTCATTCAATATCTTATCCACATCAAGCGCATCCTCAAGGTATGATTTTTCATTCATAGAAAACTTAATATAAGGATCATGATCATCTAAAGCACACAGAAAACTAGTATCAAATCATATCTCATGGTAATCCTTAACAATCTTTTCTACCCTTAGGTCATCTAACCTTTGAGATTAAGATATCAAATCATAGCATTCATCAATGAGCTTTGGAGTATGAAAACTACAAGCTATATCTGCAATGCAAGGCATGTGGTTAACCTCATAATCCTGAATTTCAAAGCTTGAGTCGCACGTCCCTTTTAGTTGGCATGGTGGCACCTAATATATTACCTCTTTAAGTGCATGAGCTATCTGTATTTCATAGCATGTGAGCTCTCTTCCTTCAAGTCCTGTCCGGTACGGGAGGAGATTCAAGCGAATCATAGCTGCTATTTCACTCCTCTTCATCATTGGATACTCTTTGCTTTCTTTATCCAACCTCACTCTTTGTTCCGGTTTAAGCACACTTTCATCAAATGGTGGCTCTACATATGAATCCCACTTAAGTCTCTCCTCTTCTTCCAACGCCAGTAACTCCCTAAGTGTTGCATCCTTTCTTTGAGGTCGATCATTGTAATCCATGGCCATAAAACCTGCAAAGAAAAAGAGATAAAGAATTAATTAGTGACAAAATAAAAAAAAGCCTTAGACGGGTAAAGATCCAAAGCTCTAAGATGGTCCCCGGCAACGGCGCCAGAAAACTTGATAGCTCAGGTTTGCACCGAAGAAATCACTGCAAGCGTACAATTAAGCATATTGTAGTGGATCGGGATCGAATCCACAGGGACCAATGATCACACGAAAAGTTATAGATCAAACACGGGCTAAAGTGAAAAGGAATAGATTGTTGGTTATGCTAAAATCAAAAGGAAAGCAAACAAAAGAAGAAAATCGAGTTGTAAATCAATCAGGAAAACATTACGTACATGGTATTCTCAAGGAATTCAAGTCATCATCATAGTCATGTTAGTTAACAGGGAAATATAATTAAGAGTCATCTAGAACTCAAATCACTGATTTAAAATCAACCTACTTCCATAGCTCTAATTCCTTATGTTATAGAATCCTAGAGACTAACTTCCGTTGAATTTTATATTCTAAACATGCATTAGATTCAGGTTTGATAAATTCACAAAGTGCAATAACATCAACTTCCGTTGGCTAAGGACACTTTGCTCGTTTAACACAAACTAGGCATTCAAGAAATCACTTTCGGTGTATTGAAAATTCTAAGATCAGAAACTAGGTCGCGAATCCGATTTCAGCATTAAACATAGTGATAAACGAAGATCCAATAGATAATTTCTCAATCTAACAACCTAACAATGACAAAACATGAAAACCCCTAATGAGAAACCGTAAAACCAACAATAGAATTACTCACGCATATTCAAAGAACGATCACAAAACAAATCAATGAGAAACATCATACAATTGAATAGAATATGAAAAGAGGGTTCAGAAATCTTCTCCAATTAGAAGTATGGATGAGAGACCTTCTCCCTTAGATTACAAAGCTCTCAAAGGAGGCTTAAAGTCTCAAAACAACATAATAAAACCTAAAAACGAGTCTGAGTGTTTTTATATATAATCTAGGCCTTCAATCTTTGATTATGGTTTAAAATAAGTAATTTTGGTCGCGTCGAGATAGGGATCGATCGATCCTTGTCTCGAGATCGATCGATCTATGCCCTTCTGCCAAGATGCTCATTTCTACGCATTCGTCTCCTCGTTGCAAGCATGATAAGTGTTTAGTAATATGGCCAAAACTTTCGATCGCACCGTTTTATTTCCTTCGAATCACCTTCAAGTTAAAGCTAACTCTTTTGGCTATCTTTTGTTAAAATTTCAGTTCGATCCAACGGGGGACGTTTGTCAATCAAGGCCAAACTTCTGACACTTCAACATGATTCTGCATTCCAAATATCCGTTTTTGGCCCAAACTGTTATGTTTCTCTCCAAAGCAGCCTAAAACCTGTAACAACACTAAATAACACCAAAAGACTCCATTAAGAAACAAATACATATCAAAACACCATTTTCTCCAATAAAACATTAGTAAAATCCCATAAAATACAAATACATCATATGCCTCTTCAAGGCTTCAATTCTCAAGAGAAATCACCTTTGGGACGTTTACTCAACGAATCCAAGAAAACTTACAAGATGAGACTCATGGCGATTCCTATAGAGAAGATCGAATGCCCAAGGAAGTTCATCATTCCTTGCTCAATAAATAAATTGAAAATTGATGATTGCTTATGTGATACTGGAGAAAATGTGAATGTGATGTCACTAACCAAAGCTCTCGACTTAGGGCTCTAAAACTTTCGACCATCTCGAATCTCTATCGAGTACGCAGATATGTCCACATCTACACCATATGGAGTTTTGCCCGATGTGATGCTATTCATCCCTACTGACTTTTAAGTTTTTTTACTAAAGGATGGAACACAAATCTGCAGAACCTTGGCTCCCAATTTTTAGCTACTGTTAGAGCAATCTTTGATTTCCCCAATAAAAGAATTTTCTTTGCAAGAGTGAACAAACATGTCTTTTACCCTGCTGTGAGCTACAAATCAGAGAAAATGAAGATATTGTATAGGAAAATAAGGTAAGACTAGACCGTGGAGATAGCCACAACAAGAAACTACTCTCAAAGAAAGAAGCTACATCTATCAAAACACCAATTTCTGCATAATTGGTGAAAACGGAAGCAAAGAGAGACTCTTCTACTATGCAAGCACAAACTAGCCCGTTCATGGACGTGGATGAAGAAGAAAAGGATATTTAAAAACTGCCAACATCCTTTGCTAAATTCAAGATTCGAGTTCCCATTGGTCTCTATGTGAAGAACAATGACATTGTCAAAAAGTAGCTTGAAAACACTCTTAAGCTATTCCCAAAAAGGATTTTGATTTATGAATCAATTGTATGCACGCATGATGATCTCAGATCACCCTCTACACCACCAATTCTAGGGACTCAGGAAGTAAAAGGAACCACACTTCCTTTAGTGGAAATCGATGACGCCTGAAAAGTGAAAGGAGTTGAGCTAAAGACTCAGAACAAGCGCTTTGTGGGAGACAACCCACATGATTTTTAATTTGGGTTTTTAATTTTCTGTGACTTATGTAGGTGTCTAATATTTAGTTTTAATTTGGGTTTTAAGGGAACCTGAAAACCGTTTCGACTGGGTGAGGACTTAATTTGCTCTGGTCTTTGCCAAAAAGAGCCCCCAGGCCGGTGACAGACCCTAAACGCCTCAAATTCAGTTTTTTCAACTTAGGCAAGAAAGCGATCCAAATCGTTTAAGCCATCTCCCGAACCATTCTTTACATTCATTTGAAACTTGAGATGGATGTTAAGGACCGCCAATCAAACTAAATCTTTAAATCAAAATTTCTTGGAACAAAGAGATTATATCATGAAAATCAAAGAAGATATGTTTCAGAAATGCCATCAATTGATCATACTTAAGCACTAAGAGTTATTCATCATAGAATCATGGATAGTCTAAAATTATACCAAAAGAGTTACAAAAACCCGTACTTCATTTCTTATAATCTAACGCTATATGATAGGTGATATGCCCGAGAAAAACCGAATTTGGAACGGTGAAAATAAAAAATTGCCCGGAGAATCAAGTTTCATAACAAATGAAGACATGGAGATTTCCAGTAGCCGCCAAGCTAATCAACTCAAACCATCAAAGATGCTTGAGAAAAGTGATGATTATGAATAAAATAGCCAGGTTAGAATTTCGATTAGTCAAATTTTAAAGTTTTGGCTAACATTACATCTTTTCCGGCTAGCCAATGAACTTAGCTAAACCAAGAGTGTCTGATAACATCAATATTATACTGCTTTCCCAATCGATTTTGATAGGTTTTCTTAGTGTTTTTTACACAACTGTGGGAACCAAAATTCACACTGTCGATTTTCGTAATCAGAGGAAAGCTAGGAAACCCTAAATTTCCTTGAGGTCCCAGATTTTTGCTAAACCAAACAACGAGATATCAAAATATGAAGAAACAGATGACGAAGTAAAAATAAAAAGAGAATCAAAAACAGAGTTGAGCAATCGAGATCTTATTTCAAATCTGCGTTTGAGCGTTACAATAGGTGATAAGTTGTGGCTGCAAGAGCTGTCGGCGAGTATCCTAGTTCTAACAGCGTAAGACTTCTAAACATAGTTGAGTCGCAACTTGCTCATCAAAACGAAAAATAACCTAATTGCTCTAAGTGCTAAGTTGTGAAGAAATTTCTGTGTGTCCTCATCCTTCTCCTTGGGCTCTCTTATATATGCCTTTGTAGGTCAGCCTTGTTTGTTTTTCTGTTCTCGATTGGAGTATATCCTTCCGCGCAAATATTCATTTTTCGTGAATATTCTTTATCTTCTCGATTTTTCCTATTTATCTCTAAATTGGACTTTATCGCGTTTTCCATTTATAATTCTCTGAACTCAGGTCAATCGTAAACGTAGTTGGGCCCATTCTCATCCAGAATCGTAAGCGGACTTTTATCGCGTTTTGGGTCTTCCTGGACCGTTTTGCGATTAAGTGACTTTTAAGATTTCTTCCGGAGAAATTGTTCTTCGTAAGATTACGCAGTGATGTATTCACAAAGTGATAAGACCATTTGTGTAGTTAAGATAATATTGGTGCTCGAGTTGACCGTTATTGTTTTATACGATCGATATGAAGCTTTTACGAAAAGAACATGTATTTACGCTTATTATCGCGAAACTTTAACGAAAACTCCAAACGAGACAAAACAAGAGACAATCAAACCGAGATTCGAAAGAATAGATGATCCAGAGGATGTGGTCTAGTCAACTGTGGGCGACTAGACGTTGTCCGTGTCTAGTCGCATGTGGGTGATTAGAGTTGCCAAGAGCCTAGTCACCCATGGGCGACTAGACTTGCCAAGAGTCAAGTCGCCCATGGGCGACTAGACTTGCCAAGATTCTAGTCGCCCATGGTCAACTAGACTTGCCGAGGATCTAGTCGCCCATGGGCGACTAGACTTGCCGAGAGTCTAGTCACCCATGGGCGACTAGACTTGCCAAGGGTCTAGTCTCCCATGGGCGACTAGACTTGTCGAAGGTCTAGTCTCCCATGGGCGACTAGACTTGCAGAGAGTCTAGTCGCCCATGAGCGACTAGACTTGTCGAGAGTCTAGTCGACCATGGGAGACTAGACTTGCCAAGAGTCTAGTCGCCCATGGGCGACTAGGCATTGTTCGTGTCTAGTCACCCATGGGCAACTAGACTTTGTAGAGAGTCCATTTGCCCACAGGTGACTAGATCTTGCTCGTGTTTCCGAAGCGATGCGGTTATCCGATGTTTACGGTGACTTCTTATTGCTCTGAAACTTGTTTATTGAGATCTCTCGAGAGTTATCTGGAAGTCTTGGGCATTGATTTCGATACTCTCGTTTTTAGTTCCTCCCGGGTGACTAGACTTTGCAAATTGATTGCCTACGGTTGACTAGATGCGGGGTTTCGACATTTGGTTGAGAGGAGATCGTCTAGACAATAAGAACTACGGATTTGATAATCTTGTTTCAATTTTTGTTTCCGAAAGAGAGACAACATTTTCGTGGTGCATTTTAGGCTTTGATTTCGTTGTGACCATTTTTGACCCCAACAGTTAGCCTCCCAGTTCGCAAGAATTGTTGGAGTATTCTTGCGAAGGTTAAGGCACGGTAGGTAAGTTAGGTGAAATCGATGGCTAAAACGTCCAAGGATGAATAGTAAGTCTCCCTTTCTATAAATATGAGCAGTAACTTTCCAAATATTTCACTTGCTCATCTTCACAAGAAAATTTCCTTAAGGTAGAAAATTCCTTATCATTTCCATCTCTCTCTTCTCTTCTTTGGTTATGGCTTTGAATGCCTGAGTTTTTGTAAATGCTACACCGTCGATTTTTGCCGCCGAAATTCTACGAGTTCGGGAGGACGGCATCATACCGAAAATTGAGTTATTGCCACACTCGATCGATCCCGAAGAAGTTACGGAGAATTGACGTGTTACGTGTGATATCGAACCTCCACCGCCCGACTCATGGTTTCTGAGGAGACCAACCTTCAAAAGTGATGTTGATAGGCCGAGTGGATGTCGGGACTCTTTTATCGCCACCATTCGAGATTTCTGCCAAGTTCCGGAGGGGGTGCAGTTTCGGATGTCCAAGGATGGAGAGGAGGCTGATTCTCTGCCTCACGATTTCTTTACATGCTACGAGGCGCACTTGCTGTTTTCTCGACTATAGTTTCCCATATCGGGGATCATAGTTCAGTTTTTAAATCACTACGGCTTATCGATCAGCCAACTTTCGCCTGCCGGTCTCCAACACCTTGTCAGAATCTTGGTTTTAAGTTACAAAAAAATGGTGGATTTGAGCATCGACTATCTATTGGCTTTTTTGTATCCAAAGGCCACAGGTTTGCTGCTTCGGTACTGTCTCAAGTCCAGGAAGAATATGTCGATCATCCAATTATTTACGTCCAACTTCCACAGTTGGAACAAGCGATATTTCTTTATTTGTTTAGATAGCACCTCTGTCGAGGACGAATATGTTTCCTGCTTTAGGCGTAGATGGGGTTCCGCAGGTATCATTTTTGCATACTCTAATCATTTTTCGTTTCGTTTGCCGATATCTGGCCATTCTTTTATTTTGCAGGCATCGATCACCTTCCCCCGCATCCGGAAGATTTATTCGTCGTCAGGAACCTTCTTCGAGGCAGTCCGTTCCATTGGGATTACTTTTCCCCGCAACGAGTTTGCAATGCAGTTGAGTATCACAAGACTCGAACTTGGCCTCATGCGGTCACGAAAGAGGAGTTAGAACCGAACATGAATGGCTTTACTCCATACAAGATGCCTCCTGACAAGGAGGGGGAGAGGTCTCTTAAGAACGGGCGCGCGTCCATTGATGGGGGCAGCATTTTCGACTACAGGAGGGTGTCGTCCGACGGGGCGTCGTACCACAATCTCCTAGGTGGAGACAGGAGTTGTCCGTGGTTTTCACCCGAGATAACACTGCAAGCGCACAAATGTACGTTGTAGTGGTTTGGGATCGAATCCACAAAGACCAAAGGTAGAACGAAGAGTTAGAATCAAACAGCGGGCTAAGGCTAAAAAGATGTCTTGTAGAGTGATGCAAATATCGAAATAAAGAGGGCACAGAAAATGCAGGAAGCAAACGAGGTTGTAAACGATTCAAACAAATGTTGGCATCGGGTATTCTCAGGGAAACATTTCATTGTTGACTTAAACTATAGATTAGGGAAGAGGTTAAGAACCGTCTTGAACTCAAATTCTAATCTAGAATTAATCTACTTTCGTAGCATCAGCGCCCTATGCACTGGAAACCTCGAGACTAACTTTCGTTGACCCTCGATTCTAGTCATGCATTACTAACAAATTTGATAGGTTCACAATTCACTTACAAATCAACTTCTGTTGGCTTAAAAAGAATTGCTCATCTATAATTCTTTTAGGCATTTAAATATTCACCTTACAGCAGTTAAACAACCTAAGATCAGAAACTAAGTGATCAATTAAGTTTCATGCATTACGACTAACCATAGATGAAGATCCATTAGATAATATCCCTAATCATGCAATTCTATATCAACAAATCATGAATCCCCTTTGTGAGAACCCTAAACCCAATGATTAAACTACTCACTCATGTTCAGAGAATCAACACATAAAATCAGAGAGAGACATCATTGTATTAATCAAAAACTAGAGTAAAAAGAGGGTTCGAAAAGCTTCTCAATCGAAGAACTAAGATGCTTCTTCTTCATAGGATACAATCTCAATCTCTCTGCTCTCAAAGTCTCAAAAACTGCATAATAGTGCATAAAGAAAAGAAAAACTCGAGACTAAGTCTTTTAGGTGAAATTCGGTTCGAAATAAGTTCGGTCTGGTTCTTCGTAAAACTGGTCCGTAGATCGGGACAGGGATCGATCGATCCTTGTCTGGATCGGTCGATCTGTGTCCTAAATTCTGGGTATTTTCCAGCTTTGGATGAACACTTCCTTCGAGACTTGAAATCCATCCAAAATGCTTCCTTTTCGCACATTCAAGCTCGGATCCTGTAAAAAACAACAAAGAACACAGAACCGCGCCAAAACAATCTGAATACATACTAAAAACCATAGATCTCGAATGAAAACCTTAGGAAAAACCACAAAACTACTGACACATCACTAATCTAAGGCCAGACTCCGATAATACTGGTATCCTCCATCTGTACCCCGCCCAAGTCTGCCTACCCACAAATACTACTATATATATATATATATATATATATTTATGAAAACATCACTAGAAATCAAGATGCATATCAATCAATTGTGATAGCATCTATAATCTAAGTCCAGTTTAGCAATAGAGAAAACAACTAGACTCCAAATAGGCTTAAACAACCAAACAAAACATGTTCTGGTGCTAAACTACGCAACAAAGAGTAAATAAGGAAAGCTTGAGGAGTATATGGGTCTAGCCCTCACATTTGCCACAAGTCTCAACTCTCAGCTTGACTGGCTGACAATCCACTTCCGGAAAGGAAAACATAGAAAAGGAACCCGAGTTAGACCTCACCTGGAAACCTGCCAAAAAGGCTGCCCGGAAGGGAAACTTTCCTAAGATGGAAGTTGCCAAATATTTAAACTTGCCATATTTAGAAGCTGTCCAAACAGGGGAAAAACATAAAGGAAAATGTGAAAAGCGGAGGAAAAGAACCTAAACTGGCAAAATCGGGCCGAACAAACTAACTAACCTAATCGAAGACTAGAAATGAAAGAAAAGAAAGGGAAGAAAATATAATTACTGGAAAGAGCGTCGGTGCTCGTCAGGACCTTCCGAAAAATTGCCCTGCACTCCAAAAAGAACTCGAAAAGTTCACCGGAAAAATTCTAGGAACTTGCCAGAAAAGAACTTCGGTAGAGGCAGTAGCTAAAAGCCGGAGGAAGCTGGCTGAGAAGCTAATCTTCTGCGAAAAGCATTGCTTTGACTTGGTTAAGTAAAAGTAAAAGGGGAAGACTCTATTTATAGGGGAAGAAAGTCAGAGATCATGTTCTTTCCGAGGTGAGACTTTTTAATAAAACAATAGAAAGTGAGCTTTTCAATTAAATTGAATTAAGAGAAAATTGCTTAATTAGAATGAAAAACAATATTATTGTCCCAATAGGATAAAACCATATTTGTGTCTTTTTCCTTTATTTCCCATTCATTTACTAAAATTATTGTAAAAAATAGTTTTACAAATCAAAAAAATTGTAAAAAATAGGAAAGGTGAAACAAATACTCATATCAACATATTTGTATTTTTATTTTTGTTTTAAAAATTTTAATTAAGTATTTAAAATTTTTTTCTACGAAAAGGAGATGTTAGCTTCTACCAAAAAACGGCCTAGTGGAATCGGAATTACAAACTTTGTTAAGCAATCTACGTCTTTTAGAAAGCCAAATCTAAATATTCAATATAATTCTAATTCTGCGGAATGTTTTCTCTACAGAATTCAAAGTCGGTTGCAAAATTTTTAAAATAAGGAGTCCACTTTTACAATATTGATCTAAATATTTTAGAATCAATAATCTAAAATTATTAAATTCTCTACTAAAAGCAAAATGATTTCTCAAACATAGTTTCTAACTTCTACACAAAGTTGAAGCTTGATTCTATGGAGAAAGTCAACCATATCTCTAAAAATAAAGGAAGTACAATTAGTAAATATTTTGAAAAGATATGCAAATCTCTATTTTTCCATATTTCTTTTATGTCGGATTTTTCGATAAAAACAAACCTAATCGAATACAAAGTGTCGTTGATTAACATTAAGTTGATCTTTCGATTTTGACGAATTTTTCTTATTCAATGATACATATCTTTGCGTCATGTGGTGTGTGGGAATTGGGAGCATTATCAGGTTAGGGATTCTCGATTGATGAGGAGAAAGGGGGAAGGTTACTGGTTTTGGATTCAAGCTCCAGTTTAGAAGAGTTAAAGACAATGATTTTAGAGGCTTTCGGTATTGAAGAGGATGCCAATTAGGAGTTGAGTTATCTACCTAGCGAGTTGGTCAATNACATCTCAATTCCCCCCCCCCCCCGTGATAATTTCAAACAATCGGCAACTTCAAAATTTTGTTGGTTTCGTTAAGCAGAATGCCTCTCTTCGATTGTGTGTAAATATAAAGAAAAGTTTGGCAATCCGTATAAAGGCCACATTGATCTTAATGTGACGCCTATGGATTCAAGTACTGATGAAGAGGATCGAAATTCTTGTCACAATGGAAACCATTCAAATAATGTCAGTGATGATGGTATGAGTAGAGAGAAGAAGAAAGGAAAGATTAAGCAAGTCGACATTGAAGGAGATGATTTTGATGTTGATACCATGAGCTGTGAAAGAAAACAGAGAAAATTCTTTTGTCGATGCTGGTAAGAAGGACCAACAAAACCTCGTTGAAGTCGACGCTCGAGATATGTGCGGTGAAGCATAACTTTGTCTACACGGTTATCAAATCCGATAGGAAGATAGGGTATATTAGGTGAGAAGATATTTCATGCAATTGGTATGTCCGAGCAGAATGTTTGAAGGAATCCACATATTTTTTCATTAAAAAGTATGTCGGTGAACATTCATGCGCACCTTCAAGTAGAACCAATTCTAGTAAGACACCTTCAGCGAAGACAATTGGCGGCCTGATAATGCATAAATATGAAGGTGTGAAGGAAGGTCCTAAACCTAATGATATTGTACAGATCATGCGTACTGATCTTGGATGTGAGATATCATATTCTTTAGCATGGGATGCACGGGAATTCACAGTTAATGTCGTCAAAGGTATTCCGGAGAAGAGATACGGAAAAATACAAAATATTTGCACATGCTTGGAGAGGCTAATCTGGGGACACATTTGTCATATGAGACTGACATTCATGGTAGATTCAGATATCTGTATATTGCGTTTGGCCAATCGGTTAGAGGTTTTTAAAAATTCATCAGGCGTGTTATTGTCATTGATGGGACGTTTTTGAAAAGTAAATACAAAGGAGTTATATTGGTTGCAACAGCTTTAGACGGAAATTCAAATTTGTATCCTATTGCATTCGGGGTAGTTGACTCTGAGAATGATCATTCTTGGGATTGGATTTTGAGACAGCTAAAGGTTGTTATTGCTGATCATTGTGATATGGCTTTCATTTCGGACAGGCACAGATCAATCGCTAAGGGACTTGAGAACGTGTATCCGACTGGTAAACATGGTATTTGCATTCATCATTTGTTGAACAACGTGGTGACAAATTTCAAGGGGAAGGGATTAGCTGGTTTGATTTCAAAGGCATCAAAGGCTTATCGAGTTGCTGAATTTCAAAAGAGGTTTGCTGATGTATGCAATATTAGTCCAGGAATTGGACAATATCTAATAGAGGCTGATATGCAAAAATGGGCTAGATGTCAATTTCATGGATACAGATATAACATTAGGACTACCAACCCTGCTGAATCTATAAATTATGCTTTGCGTTCCCCGAGAGAGTGTATTCGGTAATTCCTTTATTGGACATTATAAGGGAAAAGTTGACACGATGGTTTTTTAAGCGTAAGAAAAATATTTCTGACCATACCCATCCGTTGACCATAGATGTGGAGAAAAAGGTTGCTAGGTGAATTGAGAAGGGAAAACATTTTGTAGTGTACCCTGTCGACGAGAATAGGTTACTTGTTAGAGGCAATGTAATCGATTGTGGGAACCGAAATTCTCACTGTCAATGTTATGTGGTTCACGGATTCTGCAGCCAGAAATCAACAGATCAAGATTGCGAATTAGCGAGTTATTAAATAAAAATACGAAAGTAAACTGCGAGGACAATAAGACAAAAATCGTGAGTAAGTTAGATAACGAAATACGAAATAGATTGCGAAGCGATATTAATTAAAGGTAAACAAGTGAAAGGATTCGTAAGATAAATTGACGTGAATGAATACAAAGGGAAAACGAGAACGGATCTAAAGTATGTGAAAAACCGTGAACAGAGAGCGATTCGACAGGCACAGTTAACAAAGAAGTTAAGGATCTTATTCGAATTTCGTGATCGGAGCGTGCGCAACCGGTGTTAAGCTGTGGCCGCAAGATCTGTTGGTGACGATTACCTAGAACTAAGACGCAGACTCGTAACCTAGTTGAGACGCAGCTCGCTAACGAAAAACAAAACAAGAACCCTAGTTTTTCTAAGATTTTATGTGGTGAAGAAAAGCTCTGTGAATGAATGAATGTCTCTGTATTCTTTGACTTCGCATCCTTTATATAGATCCTCGTGGGTCGGCTCGATTTCCTTTTCCGTCCTGATTCGTGCATATCTTCTTGCGGGGAGTATTCTTTTTCTCGTGATTCTCCCAAATCTTTTCGAGATCCTTCCTTATCTTTCCGGAACTTAACATTTTCGCGAGATATTGATGGACCGTCATCGTAAATGGGCCGGTTCTCGCCCAAAAATCGTAAATGGACCATTATCGCGGTTTGGGCCCTTTTGGGCCGTTTCACGGCTAAAGGACCTTTACGATTTATCGTGGAAAACCATTTCTCGCAGGAATAAGCGACAACGGCTCTGTGGACCAACGCGCTCAATCGTATAGTTTAGACTCTTCTGGTGCTTAAGTTAACCGTCGCCGTT
>OVAN01007222.1:0-20012 GCA_900406275.1 Anastatica hierochuntica | reverse complement strand
CATTGCATAAGAAAGTTTTGATAATTTTTTCTATGTTCACTACAAGAAAACAAACGAATTCCGACGGAGCATTTCGTCGGGATAGAGCATTTCGTCGGGATAAGGCTATCCCGACGAATTTCCGACGAAAATGTTTCGTCGGTTTCATTTCGTCGGGAAAACAAATTCGTCGGAATTTCGTCAGAATTTTCGACGAAATTCCGACGCTTATCCGACGGACGTTTTCCGACGAAATTCCAACAAAAGTAACTGTGGGAAAACTCGTCAGTAATAATACCGACGAAATAATTTCGTCGGGAATAATTCCGATGAATTTCTGACAAAATCCATCTTCGGCTTAGAATTCTGACGACATGTTTCGTCGGAAAAAATTTCGATGAAACACTTCGTTGGAATATTTTCCAGACGATATTATTCGTCGAAATTCAAAAATTTCCAACGACGTCTCTTCGTCGGTAATTTCCGACGACATATTGTTATCGGAAATTCCCGACGAACAAATGTCGTCGGAAATTTTAGAATTTCGGCGACAGTATGTCGTCGGAAATACAAATTAATTAATTGTTTGATTAATATTAATAAAAAAATTTTACTATTATTTTGTAAAATTTTTTTAATATTATAAAATCATATTTATAAGTTTCACAAAAAAACATTAAATGCGATAAAAAAAACTTAAAGGAGTCCGGAAACAGCTCTTTCATCTTTGCCACCATGATCTCGTTCGTTTTCTGGGTCGTCGCAACTTGAGATTTGTTTTTCGCCAGTTGCGTCTGGGTTGCCGCCTATTTTTCTATGATTGTAGCGTTTTGGGACTCTAAAGCTGCAATCCGCTCATCTTTCTCCCTCAGCTGCTCTTGTAGCTCGGGATCATGATACAGAACTTATGAAGAAGAAGACGCAACACGACGACCTAAACCGACCAGACGACCTTTTTTCCTTGGAATCGCCTGAAAAATTAAAAAAATTTATTTTATACCTATTAATGAAAATAATTAATCAAAAATAAAAAATTGCCTCAAGCACGAGTTTGTTCATTTGCTCTTGAGTGAGGGTATTTGAGGCCGAAGAACCCTCTTCGGTTGCTTCCGCTTGGGTTTCTACTAATTGGATGACCTCCCTCATCACAAGATCATCAATTACACCAGTCTTTTTGTTGGTGTAAGCGACTTTCATCAGAGTGAGATCATTGATGGGTTGACCATTGTTTTTTCGATCTGAAAAAGAAAGTTTAGTTTCATAGTTTTTTCCCTTAGATAAATTAGTAAATAAAAAATAAATATATTTAAATACTTATCAATTTCTGTTCGAGGGTAGCCATAGTGTTGTTGCCCAAGTTATGGACATACATACCTTTTCTGTCACGACGGTTACCTGAGTTCTTTTCAGAATGATCCTTGGTCTCAGGTTTAGACCAATGGACTAGCAAGTCTGCCCACACCCTTTCATTTATATACTTCCGCTTATGATTCTTCAAAAACTTCTTTTTCCACTCACAGATCTGGCCGCCATAGTGGTACATTGCATATCAATGGAAAGAAATCCGGACCGTTTCCGTGAAGCTCGGTTCCCAAGTGAACTCTTGCTGAAAAAGAAAACATAATATTAGTGAAAATTTATTATTAAAGAAAAATAATATACTCCGATTTGTGGCCACCGGATCGCCAGAAATTAATGGAAATCGGATCCCAAATAAGTAATGCTTGGTTGATTATTGGTGATCTAAATGAACTTACTGGAAATCATGAGAAGAAAGGGGGCAATATGAGATCTGCCGCTTCTTTTGTCCCTTTCAATCAGATGATCAGTCATTGCGGGATGTCTGAATTCCCGTGCGCAGGAGACCAATTCTCATGGAAAGGGACGCGCAACAAACAAAATATCCGTTGTAAGCTGGACAGAGCGCTAGGGAATGAAGAATGGCATATCACCTTTGGTCACTCAAAAGTGGAATATCTGGCAAGAATCGGTTCAGATCATCGACCGATACTATTAAAATCGAGTTATAAGGCGGAAAACTACTGCAAAAGTTTCCGGTTTGATAAACGTTGGGTAGGGAAAGCGAGTTTGGAAGAGGTTGTAGTGTTTGGTTGGCACCGGACATGAAATTTCAAAATTCCGGCTTTTGTGGATAAAATTCACAACTGCAGGAATTCGATTTCCTAGTGGCGGAAGAATAATGTCCCTCCGAGAAAAGAAAAAATTGAATCACTAGGGAAAATACTAGAGAACGCCCAAAATGATGATTTTGTACCTCCAGATGTTATTGTGGTATTAAGAGGAAGTTGCACGAAGCATATAAAGAAGAGGAGATTTACAGGAAACAAAAGAGTAGAAATTTATGGTTAAAAGAGGGAGATTGTAACACTAAATTTTTTCATGCATCGACCAAATAAAGGCGGGCGCGGAATCGGATCTCTGGGTTGTTTGATTCACATGGGACATGTGATGAATCTCCAGAAGGAATGGAGAACGTAACAGTCGATTACTTCAATGATTTGTTTAAACAAACGACTTCGGGCGACCTCTCACGGGTTCTTAAGAACGTTGCTCCGGTAATCACTAATTCCATGAATCAACTGCTAACTAAGGAAATCATGGAAAGAGAGGTCCGGAATGCACTTTTTGCAATGCATCCAGAAAAGGCCCCTAGACCCGATGGGATGACAGCACTGTTTTTCCAAAGATACGGGGAATCATGAAGGAGGATCTTGTCCGGTTGGTTCGGGAGTTGTTTAGCACTGGCAGTTTTGACGCCCGGTTTAATGAGACAAATATTTGTCTCATACCGAAATCAAATCATCCTAAAAGAATAACAGAGCTTAGACCTATTAGCTTATGTAACGTGGCATACAAAATTATTTCAAAAGTTTTGTGTCTACAGTTAAAAAAGGTTCTTCCGCGGGTGATCTCTGAAACACAATCAGCATTTGTTTCAGGAAGGTTGATTACGGATAATATTTTGATTGCTCAGGAAATATTTCACGGGTTACGCACAAACCAAAGGTGACACCATGATTTTTTGGCCATTAAGATGAACATGAGTAAAGCTTATGATCAGATTGAATGGCCTTTCCTGGAGGCAGTCTTGCAGAAACTCGGGTTTGGACAGCAATGGATTTCTTGGTTGATGTGGTGTGTTCGATCGGTTTCATATAAGGTACTTTTTAATGGGAGACCAACATGGCACATTGTCCCCCAGCGAGGACGCGACAAGGAGATTATTTATCGCTGTACCTTTTTATTCTTTGTACGGAAGTGTTGATAGCTAATATAAAACGCAAGGAATGAGACAAGGCTATAACTGGTATACAAATAGCTCGGCGGAGTCCGTCTATATCACATCTTCTATTTGCTGACGACAGTCTTTTCTTTTGTAAGGCTGAGAGTTCACAGTGTAAGGTTGTCTTGGATGTCCTTAGGGACTACGAAACTGCATCCGATCAAGTCATAAATTTTGAGAAATCTTCGGTGATGTTTGGAAAGAGTGTGTCGAACCAAACACAAGAAATGCTTAAATCTATGTTTGGTATCTCGAAGGTGGGAGGAATGGGTAATTATCTAGGGATCCCTGAAAGTTTGGGGGGCTCAAAGAGTCAGATTTTTAATTATGTTCGAGAATGGTTAGGTGATCGAGTGAATGGTTGATCTTCCAAATTCCTCTCAAAAGGGGGCAAAGAGATACTGATTAAATCAGTGGCCCTTGCGCTTCCCACTTATGTCATGTCATGTTTTCAGCTCCCCAAAGTGTTAACAACAAAGTTAACCAGTGCGATCGCTAAATTCTGGTGGAGCTCCAATGGATGTAATCGCGGTCTCCATTGGGTTGCATGGGACAAATTATGTATCCCCAAAGAGAATGGAGGTCTAGGCTTCAAATCTTTGGAGGAGTTCAATACGACCTTACTGGCTAAACAGTTGTGGAGGCTGATCCAGTTTCCTGGGTCTTTGGTTGTCCGAGTTTTGTGCGGCCGGTATTTTCGGAATGTTTTATCCCTTAAATGCAAAAAAACCTCATTCACCTTCTTTTGGCTGGAAAAGTATCTTTTCAACTCTAGCTTTACTCAAGCAAGGAATTCGTATACGTATAGGCTCTGGAATAAATACATCGGTCTGGCAGAATCCATGGATTCCGGATATTGATCTGCGTCCGGCGAGAGGTCCGGGAAGTGTATGGCATCTTGGGTTACAGGTTTATCAATTGATAGATCCATCGACTCGGGATTGGAACTTACCTATATTAAGAGAAAATTTTAACCCAGAGGATGTAGACTTAATTCGGGGTATCCATCCAAGTCGTACTTTAACGCACGATGGATTGGTGTGGCATTATACTAAGTCGGGCCAATACACAGTAAAGTCTGGTTATAAAATCCTGAACTTAGGAGCGATCACGAGTATTAATAACAACGATTGGGGTCCCGGGTTGGACACTTTGAAAGCCTTCACATGGACAATAAAATGTCCGCTGAAGATACAACACCTCATTTGGAAAATTCTCACAGGGAATTTGGCGATGACTATAGAATTACTACATAGGGGTGTACATTGCAATACACTCTGTCAACTGTGTGGAGGTGCAGAGGAGACAATTAATCATGTATTTTTTGAATGCACCTCAATCGCGCATATTTGGGCTTTTTGCAAGAATCCGGTTGATATAGAGGCATTCCCTTCGAACTCAATTAATAACAATCTGGATTATCTTTTCTGGCAGAATCCTTTGCGATATTGTGATAGGGATCGTAGTGATATGTATCCATGGTTGTTATGGTTAATATGGAAAGCAAGAAATGACAAAGTCTTTCAAGGGATACAAACGGACAAGGATGTGATCCTTAAGAATGCGGAAACCGATTTTAAAGCTTGGAAAGAAGCACAAGTTTCGCCCTTATCTGTAGAGGAACAACCCTCAGGGGAATTTTCCATCTCAGATGGCTTAGTTTGTCGGGTAGATGGGTCATGGAAACAATCTGATACCACTTCGGGACTTGGTTGGATCTGTTTAGATTCAGAAAACAGGATAATCTTGATGGGGGCAAAATGCCAAAATAGAAGTCTTTCGCCTCTACACTCAGAGTTGGAAGCCCTGCTATGGGCAATGAAAGAACTTCAAAGTCGGAGGATAAGTTGTCAGATCTTCCAGACCGACTGTGCGGAGCTTACCAGCATAATACTAAACTCGGATGAATGGCCAGCCTTTGATACGCAACTTCAGGATTATTAGCTTCTACGGGGCCAATTACCAGACTTCTCCTTGACTCGCATTCCACGTACGGAGAATACAAGCAAGTCGTTTGGCTCGCGGTTCCCGTCAATTTAATTGCGATTATATTTTTGTAGACTCTGTTTCCCCAAATTGGTTAACCAATTTGGAGGATAACAATTGATCATCGTGTGGTTGACAAAAAAATATATAAAATGATAATTAAGAAAAATACCGCAAATTGATTGAACCACCTATCGCGATCCTCTTGAGGTATCTCGTTGTACTTGGATATCCAAACTTGAGCATTTTGTACTCCATCGTCAAGATACTCTTGCTAATCCCCTTTTCCGATATATCAAACCTAAAAAAACATGAATATTGTTGAAATTATTACTATAAACTAAAAAAACGCAATAGATCGAAAAACATACCAAGTAATGTCTGAGATCTTCCGAGGATCTAGTCGGGTAATACCAGCTCGGTCTGGAATGTCAAAATTTCTTGTAATGGTTTCCTATTTTTCCTGAAATGTCCAAATTTTGATTTACGAAAGCAAACAAAGGATCAATTAACGAAAGTAGAGTTAACATAATCGCCAACCTTGGATCCAGCAATATAGCCACCACAAGAGCCGAAAGATTTAGTGAAAGTTCCCATCATTATATCCACATCAGCGGGGTCAACTCCAAGTAGTTCACAAACGCCCCTTCCTGTTTTCCTAATTGCTCCAATACTGTGAGTTTCATCTAAGTAAACATAAGCCTGTAACAATGATGTGCAAGAAGCTGTGTTACATATAAAAACAATCAAATTATTCTAGACATTTTTTTTTTGTTAAAGGACTTTCAAATTAAATTGCAAAAAGTGAAATACAAGATGACTTTTTGGTCATTTGAGAAAACAAGAGTAAAATACAACAAGATATAGCAATCTTAAAGGAATAATCTTTTAAGCTAGAAACTATGCTTAAATAAGAAAGAACCATCCATTAAGAAAAGTCTTTTGTTTCTGTAGGAGTTGAATCCGCGTCCGCGACCACGCCGACCTCGATTTCCTTTACCAAACAATGTCCACTCCATTTCTTGAAGCTTTTGGATCGGCCTTATTCTAGAATTTTGAAGTTGCAAATGCTAGTTTCCGTGTATCGAGTTTCTTAATCTCTCATTAAAAGTGCCGAACCCATAGGAGTGCCAAAAAAAGGTTTCACTGCCCAAATTTCTAAAAGCTGTTTTAAATGCATCAAAACAATTCTTGAGGATAAATATATCACACACTTTAAAAAGACAATTATATCATTTATAAAGTTTTTATGATACCACAAACATTTACATGACTTTTAAGGGTCTACAATTTAAATTTTTAGGTTTGATTTCAGTAATATTTTGTTCATGAATTAATTTTTAGAGCTATAGAGTTCAATTTTGAAGTATTAAAATTTAATTTTGATGATTTAAATTTTATTTTTATTGAATGACATCATCTTAATTGATACTTTTGGAAAAATAAATCGTGTGACGGTATTTTTGAAACAAAAATTTATTTTAGAGGTATTTTTAAGAATTGGTCCAATTTTTTATAAGAGAATATTATATAGTTTACAAACCCTAAAGAAAAATTTTATAAATAGACAAACTAACTCTCAAATTGTTAAATTTTATAGTTCCAAAATTTTAGGGCTGCCCATGAACTTATCAATATTGAACATGAAATAGTTTACCTTGTCGGCTTACCTTATACTTCTTGCATATTGCGACAATCTGGGGTAGTTGACAAATTTTCCCTTCCATATTGTAAATACCTTCAACAACAACAATAATTTTTTTCCATGGTCTGTGTGTTCTAGGTTGTCCCTCTAAGATTTGTTCTCTTTGTACTCTTTCCAAATGAGTAGGTGCTGAAAAGCAATCAACAAGAGAGAACTAAAGTAGATTGTTAATTGGATAAAAATATGTGTGAACCATGAGAAATGCTTACAGTTGTGTTGGAAAAAGCGGATAGTGGCTCCTGAACCTCGAGCACCATTGACAATCGAGTTATGGTTCAAAGAATCACTTATTATCAACCCTCCCTATATACAAGGGAACCACAACTTAGTTACTAAAACATGTTGGTATTAGCATAAAATTGTAATCAAAAGTTGTAACATCAAACCTTTCCAATCAAGACAGGAATGATAGTCGAGTTTGTTGCGTAGCCCATGCCAATGACAATAGCAGCAAGTTTTCCCAAAAAATTGGCAACATAATTTTCAAGTTCTGCATGCACGAATGTAGTTCCTGCTAGCAAAAACAACATATGTGAAGCAAGCAACGAAGAGAAAAGATTGTTCGAGACCTGATAAGTCAAGACATTGTAACTGCGTCAACGCGAGGGTTGCATGTACTTGTTGAAAATTTATTCATAGACTCAACAACACGAGGCGTGCAATATTCATCAAAAGAATCAAATCCAAGATAATTGTAAGATCCCAAATTAAGGCAGCTTTTAGTCTTTGTTGTTCGCCTGCATGGAGTTGCAACCAAAGGTTTATTTATTTTGTAACAACATTTGCATAGGTGAAGAGTGTTCCAAAGTTATTATTTTTGTAAAAAAGAATGTCATTTTAGATTACGATATATGTCAATATAATAATAAAAAATTTATATAAACTAGGTATATACCTGCTGCTGCAGGTTTTTTTTTGTTGAAATGTAATACTGTTATTGCAACAAAAAATTTTTTACAACAAATGTTACTTTTCCAAAAAATCTACTAAAACAAATTTGCTTTCTAGCCTATGGTATTCAAGAACCAAACCATAACACAAGAAGATCATCAAACCGACAATCCTCCGATGCCCGAAGTGCTAAAAGATTTAATCGAATCGATTTGTCCACTTGTTGATACACCGCCGATGGCTTAGTCCAGGCGCTGCCATGCCTAATTTGGTTTCTTGTCAACCACAAATGATATAGTCCACTATGAAAGGCAAGCGTCAACAACACCACCAGCCGAGACGGAGATGCTGGAGCCAGTAACCAATCACAAATAGCTGACCATGCCGAAGAAAAGTTGTGACCCAATAACCCTTTAGCCACTTCATAACAAACTTGTGCCGAGAAGGGACAATATAAAAAGAGATTATATCTATCCTCAAGAGGGAAAGAGCAGAGCACACAAGTGGAAGAAACCACATTACTCCATTGCGTCATGCGAACACCGGTAGAAAGTCTATCTTTGAATGCAAGCCAAACCATAAACGCATGCTTCGGGATGGCACGAGTGAACCAAACAAGTGAGCTCCAACGAACCAAAGGTCGAGATTGCCGTATCTGAAGCCATGTTTCTCGCGTTGGAAAAGTTGGCTTGAAGCGGTTTTGCTACCAGCGCCATTCAAACTTGTCCCGACCATGCTGTTCCGACGACACAACAACACCTTGCAAGGCATGTACGACCAGCCTCAGCGCCTCAGTCCGCTCTGACTTAAAGCTCCATCCCGTAGTTAAAGCTTGTGCCACCATAGCTACCTTAGGAATACCCAAGTGTCGGAAACCTCTAAAGCCACGCACATCAATCAATCTTCCACGATGGAGCCATACATCATACTAAAAGGATGCGGAGAGTCCATTGCCAACATCAACCCTTATGAACCCAACCGCTAAATCTCTCAACTATAGCAGTTTTGGCCATATCTAAGAACCGTGACTTTCCGAAGCTATCCAAAAGGACCCTTCTCGAATTAAATAGACTTTCACCCAATTAACCCACAAAGATTCCGTAGCACTTAGAACTAAAGTTATTTTCTGAATTAAATGCAGTTTTATTTTGTACAAAAAATTGTTAGTTTTAATTGATTTTGTGGCATATTTCTAAACTTCTTTTAATTTGCGAAATTTCCTTAAACTAAAATCCAGATGATATGGAAATAGAGTTGACAATCTGAATATCTGTCCGCAGGCCTGACCCAATAAAATTCACTATGGGGCGGGAATGGGCAGGATTTTTCAGGTCCAAATTTTTGCGGGTCGGACGGGTGAGATCCGCTTGGATTTGAGATAATTGCGGGTCAGGCAATTACGATCTGCGGGTCAAGCAAATGGATCCGCGATTGCATTTCTTCTTCGTGAGCTTAGCCATGGCGTCTCCCTCTCTCTCTCTCACTCATCGTCGGTGAGTTCTTCTTCTTCTTTCTTTTTTTTCCTCTCTCTCTCTCGATTGATTTTTTTTTTCAATTTTGTAGATTTCGATTTGGTTGTTCTAGAAATGGGATCAACGGTGATGACCGACGGCAAACTCTTCATCTGTATCTACGACGGTGATGACTGATGAGCTCTATTCTGTCGTTTAAGACCAACGACGTCGTGTCGCGGATGCAACAGATGTTGCGAGAAGTTCTGCTGGAGATGGTGTGAATGATGCTCCTGCTCTTCTTCCTCCTCCCGAGTCTGTTCGAGAGTAGTAAATTTTCCGATCTCCTTGCTTCATTTCTCCGGTGAGGTTTAGTTGATCTGCACTCTCGTATTAGAACAGCTCGATTCACTCCTCATATTTTGTGTGTGTATATATATAGTCATCGGATCTGCGTGGAGAATTGATTACACTGTCTTCAGGTAGTTGATTGGTATAAGCGTTCATGAAAATGGTTGGAGGAGGATTTATCCAGCAGCTTCTAAGGATGAAACTTCAATCTCAATCACTTGTGAGAATTTTCTTACTAATCCTTTTTCCAATTTCAGCTTAGGGATCTGTTTGATGAGAGAATCCTTTGGGATGTTTTTGTTAATTGTTTGGGTTATGTGTAGACTATGTGTAAGTTCCAATGCTCTGAGAGATTTGTGCTTAGCGAATGTTGTGGAGTAGTCTAGTGAAAACTGTTTCCCCTTTGGTCACATACATTTTGATTCGTGCTTACTACGAATGTTAAGCATAGCTTATTAGCTTTTGCTGCTAGTTAATCTGAGGCTTGAGTTTAGGTTTGTAGACAAATGAGTAGCCATATGTTGTTTTTATTTAGCTAAAAGAGGAAGATCCTGAATATCTTGGAGCACCAAGTAAATCAAACCGAGAAAAGCTGCATAAGTTTTCCTTCTTCTGCATTTGTTTATGCTAAAGTCTATAACTAAGAAGATTCAAGATATGGCTTTTCCAGAATCAACAGAGCCAAAAACAGAGGTAAATGATGTTGCTGAAATCAACACTGCAGGAACTAACCATTCCACTGGCTTCAATACAAAGGTACTGTAACTTTTTTTTATATCTGTTAAATCTCTCTACATGTGTTTGTACTTGAGAAAATGCATCAATCAATCATCTTCTGTGATAATTAGGTATGGGACAAAGGCGTATCAATGAAGGAATACATAGTGCAGAAGTTTGAACCAGGAGAAGACGATAAAGAACTTTCTTGAGTGATACCTAAAGCTATCAGTCCACGTAAAGCTTCTTCACAGGTTGCTTCAACTTAGTATGCATCTTTAAACTATTATGACTAATATCCTATAATGTTTATAAGAATGTTTACTATATAGTGATGTTTATTAATTTTGTCGTATTATCAAGTGTGATGATGTGATAGGACATTGAGTATTTTTATGTATCAAAAGTGATACCGAATTATTTGTATGTATAGTGATATGACTCACATTTGAATTATGGTTGTAGTTCTTCAACCACTTATATGGTTTGAATTATTTCCAAACCCGTTCTGTCTTAGTTTAAAATGTTACTCAGTGGCAGTAAAGTCTGTAAAATTAATAGGTACTTGAAAAAGTATCCTAGATCACTCGATGACCCGCGGACCAGCCCGCTAACCGTTTATATAGACGCTGGTCGGGATTGATCATCACTTCTGGAGACCGCGACCCGCGGCGGTACGAACCGCAACGACTCAAATAAAAATAAGACCGCGGCGAGGCGGGACAATTGGTCGCGGGAGAGCCCAATTGACATATCTATATGGAAAAAGCATAGTTGGTGAATTCAGAAACATCAAACAAGTATAGTACTGGTTGTTGAGAATTGATAATTTAAAACCATAGTTTAAAACAGACAGAAAGTTAAAATCAGCAAAATATTGTATAACAATTTGTGGATTTTGAGCATCGAGGTAAAACAACTATAACTTGACTACGATCAATTACCTCCTTGCTCAAACTTTGGCCGAGTACTAAGGAAAATCTAGGGAATCCAAGCAAGTGACCACGATCATGAATATCTTTGGCAAATATTGGTCAAGAGGCAAGGAAGACTTTACATCCTTATCATGACCAAGTCCATCCTACGCAAGCCTGAGACCCAAAACCAGGGAAAGTCCAATTTTCTTTTATAATATTTTTACTTATCAAGTCAAATATTCCCTTTGCATTAATCAGTTAAAGTTGCATCTACGCATCCCGCGAGAAGTAAATTTAGATGTTTTTTATATTTCTCATTTCCACACTTGTGCAATTTTTTGCGTTAATTAATGTATTTAGTACAAAATAGTGGGTGACCGGAGCTTCACGCATAACTTTATTCAGTTGCGTATATTGTAGTTAGGATCCGTTCGTTTTTGTATCTCGAAGCAACATCCAAAAGTTGCATTTGGATGCGGCATTTGGAAGTTGCATCCGAATATTGTTCGTTTCTGCATCTGAATATTGTATCCAGTTACAGCATCTAAAAGCACATTTGTTCGTTTCTGAATGTGTAATAGCACCCAAATGATTTGTATGAAAATTACCAGAAATAACATGTTTTTATACTAATATATTCTAAACTATTTAAAACAATATAAATTACCAAAATATTATATAACAATTTTCGCGGTTTTGACGATTTTTAATGTTTTACTGTATTTTATGGTTTTTCTGGTTTTGACATGTTTTGCAGTTTTACGGTTTTGCGGCTTTTCCGTTTTTTTCGGTTTTTCAGTTTTACGGTTTTTACAGCTTTGCGATTTTTACGGTTTTACAGTTTTTGCGGTTTTACTGTTTTTAGGTTTTTACGTTTTGGCGGTTTCTGCTATTTTACAGTTTTGCGATTTTTATGGTTTTTGCGGATTTTACGATTTTTGGCGTTTTTGCGGTGTTTATGGTTTTTGTGGGTTTAACGATATTTGCGGGTTTTATGGTTTTGTGAGTTTTTACGGTTTAGCAATTTTTACGATTTTGCGGTTTATACGGTTTTTAAGATTTTTGCGGTTTTGAGCTTTTAACGTTTTTGTAGTTTTTTGCGGCTTTTGGGGGGTTTGCGGGTTTTACGATTTTTTGCGATATTAATGGTTTTTGCGGTTTTTGCACTTTTTACGGTTTTTGCGTTTTTACAGGGTTTACAGTTTTTACGATTTTTAAGATTTTTGTGGTTTTACGGTTTTTGCGGTTTTCACGGTCTTTGCGTATTGTTTTTATGGTTTTAGGGTTTTAAAATTGTTTGCGTTTTGGTATTTTTGTATTTCTGTTTGACTAAAATATTTTTAATAACCAAGAGTATTTTGGTCGTTTTAATTTTGAGATGCAAAATCTGTATCTAAATTCTATATTTTTGGAGCGTCTCAAATATCCAAATTTTTGCATGTGAGCATCTCAAATATCTGGATGTTGCATGTGGATGCAAATTAAAAATGGTCAAACAGATAACATCTCGTGCATCTGCATCCATATACAACATCTGGATGCAAAAACGAACAGGGACTTAATAGTTATATGAAAATTCGGCAATATATAGTAAAACTGTAAATTTAATTTAGAACTAGATTCTAATCCATGTTGTGCAAAAAATTATATTATTTTGGTAAAGGTGATAACAGTTAAAAGGGTGAGCATTTGGTTATTCGATTTGGGTCAAGTTATTCGGATTATCAAATTTAAATTTATGTAGGATTTTAGGATGATGATATTGATTTTTTGTATAAAGGGGATAATTTTAGTTATATGATTTGCCTTGGTTTTACTCGGTTTTGGATTAAATACATCGTATTTAAGTCTCTGCTAGGTGGAGGCCCGTGTGGATGCACGAGTATGACGATTTTTGAAACAATTGATCCAAAAACACATATTCAGATACCGTATCGTTTTTAAGTTAACCTGAATAATACATTGTAGTAGAAATTCTTAATACATGGTTTCATCTGTTAAAAAAAAGAAATTCAAAACCAAAAACAAACTATCCGATGCAAGCATATCGTCGACAGCCACTATAATCAAAGTTCCTAATTTTGGCGTGATTTCTCTGATTCTTGATCTCTCCCTTATTTTGACTTGAAGTAACTTCCCCTAACGTGTAATATTGTGCCATTTTTTGTTTATACCGCATTTTTTTATCAACGACGTTTTATCTTTGTTTAGAAGTTTTAAAAGTTATTTTTTTACTAATTAGAGAAAATAAGAGTTTTGAATTTCCGAGAGATTTTCCAACCTTTAACTTTTTGGTTCTCTTCATTCTACTTTTGTAGAATTAGTGATTCCTTTCATAACTTTTTGATTATTTATCATTGCAACATTAGTTTAAAGGCGTGTTCTTTTACATGCCGCCAGCGATAGCGATTGGCGACGGAAAAATACACGTAATGCCTGTGTTACTTGGAACCCAAGAACGTGGAGAGCTTGATCCACCGTTAAAATCGGAGACGCTGCGATAGAATATTTAAGCGCTAGATATTGTAACGACATATTCTTCATTGGTTTAAGTAAACATAATTTGCCTTTTCCTTAAGCTAGCGACTCTTCCGTGTTTTATTTGTTGTCGGAGTAGTGTATTTTTCCGTCGCCAATCGCTATCGCAGCGGCATGTAAAAGAACACGCCCTAAGTCACTTTCACATTTATTTAACCAATAGCAATAAACTACTCTATACCAAAAAGGGTTGTGTGTGTCGGGTTTAATGTTTTCATTATTTTAGGTTTCGATGATCTAATATGAATTTGAGATAATTAGTGTTGTTCGAGTTACATTGTTTATATATGAATGGCGAGTTTGTTTTGTCAAACAAGTTCTCCGTAATCTTTTGTGATTCAAACCATGGATGTTAGAACTTTATATCGTCCTCCATGCGATGACGTCTATAGTATGCGTTCGTGAAAGATCATGGTTAATCTCCTCCGAAAATATACAAGACCTTGGTACCAAGGGCGGAGTTTAGAACTCATCCTTGTGGATGAGAAGGTTGGTGTTAACTGTGCACGTATTTAAACACTGTGACAACCATCAATATCGTTAATTCTTTGTTTGGACGTTGTTTCCAAACCAGGACATCTATATGGTATCTATTATAAGTGAAGTTCTGCCAGAGTTAAGTTTTTCGTTGCTATGCGAAGGCGAATGGATGTTCATTTCAGATTTTGATTTAGAATGGAGTGTGATTAGTGTTAAAATGGTTTAGACTTTGAGCTACAAATTGCTCTGTTTTCTCTGTATTTCATCGAAGAAGACACAAGTCTCTTTATACAAAATAGTTAACCTAATGATACCTTAAGTAAATGACTTAACTACCCATACACAATATGTACATATGTATTATTCCAACACCCTCCCCTCAAGATGGAGCATGTAGGTCACTAATGCCCATCTTGAACTTGAAACTCTAAAAATCCGCACTGCAGAGAGCCTTGGTAAATATATCTGCCAATTGAGACGTTGTAGAAACATGTTTGGTAGCAATTATTCCTCTTTGCACCGCCTCTCGAACAAAATGACAATTATTCTCGACATGTTTGGTACGTTCGTGAAATACCGGGTTTGCCGCAAGATGAATAGCTGCTTGATTATCACAGAAGAAACTAACCGGTTCCGAAGTATCAATACCGAGAGCTAACAATATCTTCTTGATCCAAATCACCTCCCGAAGTGTATCACGCATAACACGATATTCAGCCTTAACAGAAGAACAAGAAACAGTCTTTTGTTTCTTTGTTTTCCACGAAATGGGAGAGTTACCAAGTTGAATGAAATATCCAGAGAGAGAACGACGAGTAAGCGGACAACCAGCCCAGTCAGAATCACACCATGCTGTCAAAGTAAGCGAAGAATCAGCACATAAGAGAATACCTTGGCCCGGATTGTTCTTGAGGAAACGAACTACACGTAGAGCGGCTTCCCAATGAGCAGTCTTAGGTTTCTGCATAAATTGAGTAAGAACATGTATAGCATAGGAGATGTCTGGCCGTGTAACCGCTAAGTATATAAGTCGACCAACCAGACGTCGATAGCGAGCCAGTTCCGGGAAGTCTTCACCGTCCGCCAGAGCTAACCGATGGTTTTGCTCGATCGGAAAAGCAACAGGTCGTGAGCCTAGAAGCCCCACTTCCGAGATAATATCCAAAGCAAACTTCCGCTGACATAAGCAAATCCCAGTAGGACTCCGAGCAACCTCAATACCCAAGAAATATTTGCATATACCCAAGTCTTTCATCCGAAAACACGAGCTGAGATAGTCTTTAAATTGTTGTATCAACTCCGGAAAACTACCAGTGATAATCAAGTCATCAACATAGACCAAAACATGAAGATGGACTTCTTTACGATGAAATGTGAACAACGAATAGTCAGATCGACACTGAAGGAAACCATACTCAGTCAACGCAGATGTAAGCTTCGCAAACCAACAACGAGGAGATTGACGAAGTCCATAAAGAGATTTATGCAGACGACATACCTGAGAGGAATCGTTTGTCCGAAAACCTGGTGGGAGAGTCATAAACACTTTTTCCTCCAAATCACCGAGAAGAAATGCATTATGAACATCCATCTGGTGAACTTCCCAATTTTTAGCTGCAGAGACTTCGAATACAATACGAACCGTAGTCATTTTCACAACCGGCGCAAACGTTTCATCAAAATCCTCACCTTCGATCTGTTTATTACCAAGTGCCACCAATCGTGCCTTGTATCGTTCAATAGTGCCATCAGAACGATATTTAATCGTATAGACCCACTTGCAACCAATAGCTTTCTTACCCGGTGGAAGCGTCTCAATAGTCCATGTTTGACTCTCATCAAGTGCATCGATCTCAACTCACAAGGCTTGATGAAAGCGTTCATCCAATACCGCTTGAGAATAATATTTGGGAATCACATTGCTCGTAATAGCATGGAGATATGCTTTGTGAGAATCTGAAAAACGCTCACAAGTTGCGTAATCATCAATCGGGTAAGCACATGCATCAAGTGGTGAAGAAGTGACCTGAACCGTATTAAGCACATAATCAGCAAGCTTGGCGGGTGCTGTACGCTTACGGTGTCCTCGACCCAGCTGTGGCGAGTCAACTGGAGTTGCCGGAGGATCAATCGGGTCTGTTGCACCAGAGGATTGAGCCATCGGCTGTACAAGAGACGCGGGCTGCAGAGTTTCTTGCGCAGGAAGTAAACTCGAGACAGGTCGGGATACCAGCCATGGAGCCATTTCGGAGACAAAACCAGAGCTATTGGTTGGTGTCGAGAGCACTGGAGCTGGAATTGGAGCTTCTTCATCAATATCAGAATCACACAGCTCATCTAACATCACATCGAATGGTGAACCTAACAGTGACGAAGGCTGAGGTAATGACGAGGAAGAAGTAAGAGCAGCCGCATACGGAAATGTATCTTCGCAGAAAATGACGTCTCTAGATACGGTTATCTTCCTGGTTTCAAGATTATACACTCGCCAACCCTTTTTCCCAAACGGATATCCAAGAAACACTGATTTCGTAGTCCGACTTTCAAACTTATCACCTCGACGATGTTGATTATGGACGTAACACAAACAACCGAAAACCCGTAAGTGACTCAAAGGTGGTGGTCGATTATACAACATTTCAAACGGTGTCTTGCCACCTAATGGCGTAGCTGGAGTTCAGTTTATAATGTATCCCGCCGCCAACACACACTGACCCAAAAATTCCAATGGTAATGATGATTGAAAACGTAGTGCACGAGCCACATTTAAAATGTGACGATGCTTACGCTTCACGCGTCCGTTTTGTTGTGGCGTACCAACACAAGAGGTTTCATGAATAATGCCTTGCTCTTTGAAGAAATCAGTGAGACATAGAAATTCTATACCATTATCACTTCGTATACACTTGACTTGTTTATCGAACTGCCTTTCAACCATAGTGATAAAATTTTTCAGATTCATAGGAGCAACTTGCTTGTTTGGAAGTAGATAGATCCACAAAGCACGCGAAAAATCGTCTAGTATTATGAGAAAATATATGGATCCACAAAATGCGGGAGTGCAATATGGCCCCAAAGATCACAATGAATAAGCTCAAAAGGACTAGTCGTTTTATTCAAACTTGTAGGAAAAGAAACACGCGATTGTTTGACGCGTATACAAATCTCACATGTCTTATGATCAAAGCTGCTACTACTACTCAAATCAGAAATCGATAACAAATCCAAAGCTTTAGAAGCAGGGTGTCCCAAACGTTGATGCCATAGCTCATGAGAAGTGTGATCCGAGATATGCATCGCCTCAACAACTTCCGTACTTCTAAAGAAATACAATCCTTTCTGTTGCTCAGCCACTCCAATCAGCGTCTTCGTAATGCGGTCCTGAACAACGCATAATGTATCAGTAATCTGAAATACACATGCCCAGTCACGAGCCAACTGTGAAACCGAAATCAAATGACACTTCAAACCATCCACAAAATACACATCTTTTAAAGTAAGATATGTTCCCATTCGAACTGATCTGTGTTTATTAGATATCGTATGATGACCATCAGGAAGTCTAATAAGTACCGAATACATATCATGAACTTCATCTAATGTAGAAATCGATCCTGTCATATGGTTACTCGCACCCGTATCAACAATCCAAGAGTGATTCGATATCTTACCTGAGAGTTTGGAAGAGGATGCCGATTGCTCACGTTCATTTAGAAGGTGAAAAAGACTCTGCCACTGCTTATCACTCAGGCCCGTGATATCGACACGATCAGCTGCGGTTATCACCGAGTTTGCTGCTGCCTCTGGTACAGAATCGACTGCACTTGCTCGAGCCACTTCCTGTCCACGAACACGCCCTACAACATGTGAAGCAGGCTACTGATTGAATGCACCAGTCCGTGGCTTGCTACGACCCACCCACCAGTCGGGATACCCAATTTTCCGAAAGCAATTCTCAGCCAAATGCCCTGTCTTTCCACACGAGGTACACACCACTCTGTTTTGAGTGTTTGTGATCTGTTTTGTACGTGGCAAGCTTTGTACCGCAAAACTCGTCTCCTCCATTCTTTCCACAAGTATCTGACTGGCCAGTTTGGATTCTTCATCTTGAGTAAGCACATTGTATGCTTCATCCAAACTTGGTAAAGGATTATGAGAAAGCAAATTGGATTTAGCTTGGCCATACAATGTCTCATCCAAACCAGCAAGAACTGATGGAGTTTGTCTTCTTCGCGCTCTTTTTCAACTTCTTCCATGGTTCTTGCCTGACTATAATCAGCCAGATTCGTCCAAAGCTGTGTGAGCTTTCCATAATATGCCTCCATTGACATACCCTTCTGATGACAGTTAGACAACTCTGCCTTCAATCTTTGAACTCTCTGGCCGTTGCGAACTGAAGACCGTTTCTGAGCATGTGACCAGAACTCAGCAGCTTTCTCATGATGGGAAATCAAAGTTCTCAGCTTCTCATCGACAGTTAACTTCAGCCATGACACAACCATTGCATTATTTGCACACCAATCTTCATAAAGTTCATGATCTGGTTCTGGTTTTCGTAGAGACCCATCAGCAAACCCGAACTTCTTTCTAGACTGAAGTGCCAATCTCACATTAATTGCCCATTCATCATAGTTAGATCCTCTTAACTATGGCTGAGAAATCACTCTCCCCGGATTATCTCCCGCCGATAAGTCATACGGATCAATGGTCCTTCGAGTTCTCTGTGTCATTGTATGTGTCACAGGAACAATCGGTTGTTGATGAGTCTCACCACTCATAGTTTCAGAGTCTCTGTTCCGTGAAGAAAGAACCGGAAACAGAGAGATTATGTCAAAGAGAGGAAGAGAAATAGAATAAAGAATTTTTCAGGATCAAAGATCGATATACTCGTCTTTTGTATTGCGAGTTATCGCTCTGATACCGTGTTAAAATGGTTTAGACCTTGAGCTACAAATTGCTCTGTTTTCTTTGTATTTCATCGAAGAAGACACAAGTCTCTTTATACAAAATAGTTAACCTAATGATACCTTAAGTAAATGACTTAACTACCCATACACAATATGTACATATGTTATATTCCAACAATTAGCAATGTGCTTTTGAGATAATAGGATTCGGAAAAACTACATTAAAACTGAACCAAAACAATTAAAAAAGTAAATGGAAATCGGACTATTTGATTATAAGGGCTTGGCTAAAGTAAATTTCATTGTCACTAATGATGAGTTGGTGTTGTAGTTAAGTCTCTAGATTAGTGAAAACATAGTGATCATGGAAGTTACAATTCGATTCATATTGGGAGGGTTTGTTGTTTTAAAGAAAATTAAATTACATGGTTTGGTGTCATTCTGGAGAATGGAGGGTCTATGATAGTAAAAGAAATCTTGTAGTCATTTTTCTGTTGAATGTATCTTCATCTCGTCGAAGTATGTGATTAACTTTTCTTATAAGCCAGAGAAACCCTCTCTGTAAAACCTTTTTTGGCCAAACAGATTGCTGCCGAGTTAGCACAATATATTTAAACACAAAAGAAAAATGTACCAAAACTTAAAATAAAATTTGACTTCGATTTTAAAGAAAAGAAAGATTTTTCGAGGCTGAGTGTGTCTTCGGTTCAACCAATCGGACTCTATCGAAGCTCTTGTTAACATTAAAAGTTAAAACAATAGCATGATAAAAGATTTGAATGCTAA
>OVAN01007221.1:0-20012 GCA_900406275.1 Anastatica hierochuntica | reverse complement strand
GGATGTTCCTATCATTAATAAGATTATCCTTCTCATTAGTTTCTCAACACAAACTTCTTCTTCTTCTCCGGTTTTTCTCTCTATTTCTAAAATTTCCAAAATTCTCTATAATCAACGGATTCAGTGATTCAAAAGCCTAAATCGATTAGTTTTTATAACTCTATCACCCTATACCAACGGTTTACTCTTTAAATTCCGAAAATTATGATCAATTTCATATTTAATTTTCTCCTTGGTGTTTCTTGTTAGGGTATTGTGTTGACTGATTTTGGAGCTACAAGAACACAATCGATGTAGTTGATGAGACAGAACACAAAGGCAGAATTGAAACAGAGGAATATGAGACACGCGGATGAAGCATTGATGTCATATTATTAGAGTTCGATTGAGAATGTGAAAGGGGCAACGTGAGCCTCCAATATGTAAAGAGTCATGTGGGCCTTTTTTTTAAAGTAAGCCTAACTACTTGTAGAGACTTGAAGCGGTGGCTTGAGTGCTTTAGGTTTTGGCGTTTGACTATAAATACCAGGAGATAGAGTACTGAAAACTCACGGCGTCTAGGGTATTTTCAGAGATGCACACATGTTTGTGGCGTCATCCCATCATATGAGATTCATAGATCCATTGATGATAGTTATCCATGAACATGAAACCGTGAGAAGACAGTGATGCTCTGGTGCTGTAAAGTAGTAGTCAAGCATACGTGTTTGATATTTTGTTCATAAATTATTCATCTACAAAAGAGTGGTAGGCATTGTAATGTTGGATACCATAAGCAATTGTAATTGCAATCTTTTTCTAGTGGATTTGTTTTGGACCTAGTCTAGGGATGTAGGGAAAACCGAACACTGTTAACAAACTCTTTGTCTTCTATATTTTATGCACATAGATATAGATTTAGCCCCCTTTATAAACTTACAATTGGTATCAGAACGGGTTCTCGACAAAGATTTTTTCTTATTTCGAGTATGATCCTGAAGTTGAGGCTAGATGTAACATGGAGTGCCTTTGATGTATAAGAAGAAAGAAGATATGGGTTGTGTCTACAAAGAACAAGCTGTTCACCGGAGATATATTGAATCGAATGGTTCACGTCAGCATAGATGCGTTTGACCTAGTTTTATTGACATATGAAGTAGAAGGCATAACTGGAGTCATGGGTTGTCTTTATCACTAGATATGGGTTTATATTCTCCATGGGCCTGATAAAAGAACTATAGAGTTATAGCCCACGTGCTCATCTACGTGAACTTGCGGTAAAGTTGTTGCTAGGATTGACAATCAAATTGAATAAAAAAAAATGTCAGAGATTATCGCAGAAGGAAAGAAGTCGAGAAAAGTATTGCGGTTTTTAGAGGCCTGTTATGATTCCTCGAGATTGTAAGCTACTTATCAGAAAAATTGTGCTTCTTTGGTGTTAAAAGTAAAGAAGAGAATAGCAACTTGAGAAGTAGTAATCTTGATGATGAAGGTCACGGGGTAACAAGACTACTCGAAAGGATGGATGGTGTGTCGTCAAATTCATCAGTGATGCATTGGTTGATTGAAATTGATTTGATTCCTGGTTTTGTTAGAGTTGAGAGTTGTCTTGTTCAAAAAGTGTTTTTGAAAAATCATGTGGTTGTATGGTTATTCCACTGGTGATGAAGCTTGAGTAACTAAATTAAGTCCACAAGATAGGATGAGAAAGAAATTGCTATTTTAGAATGATCTTGTTCATCACATGAAGATGATAGTTGTATTGTTGAAACTCAAAGGAGAAGCAGACGTATGATTCTAGATTTTTTCTGATCCTTGTCAATAATTGGAGTAATGTGATCCACATGAGAGCGGCCTTCGAGTCATTTGGGTTTCAGATTGAGTATTTTCTGCCTGGATGTTCATTGAATGGTGGAGTTTTTATTCAATCTATAGGTAAGTTTGCAATTCATACCACAAAGAAACATGTAGCTAAACTTATGAGACATGTAGCTTCAAAGGAAGAAAAAATCAGGTTTGAGCTCGGGATCAAATTGATGACACAAAAAAAATTGAGAAGATTAAAAGTTGGTTTTGATAGAGAAGAATGTTTCATGAACTGAGAGGAGAGGTAACTCATCGATTGGTTGTTGCAAGAACTTATGGGATCAAGAAAAGCCTCAAACTGCAGTTCTTAGTGATGCAGAGTGATCAGGGGATTGCAACAGTGACAAAGCATGTTTGTGTAGGTCATGGATTGTGAACATTCACAGCGGCATGAGTTCATCTCTGGTAAATGAAGATGAAGATTCTATTTTGATTGAAGGATATGTAGATTGGAACTAGCTCATCGATTTAACAAGCTCAAAGCTTGCAAGAGGACTCAATGCTTTGATAACATTAAGACCAGTGTTTTGGCTACAGCTTATATGGTTGATAAGGATAGACTGAAAATAGTGGTTTATGGAAGCATCAAGTTAGATTTCTCGCATAAATTGTAACACAGACTTGATATGTCGTAGATGGAGGTTTCTTGAAAAGTTGCTCTGAATAATTTAAACCCGAAGGAGAGCTTGAAAAGTCTGAATGAAGCATTGTGGTCTGGGCTCTGATTTGATATGAAGTAATCTCTGAGTTGCATCAAGGAGAAGAAGATGAGGAAACTCTTATAGACATAAGAAAAGAAGAAAGAGATATAAACCGCAACAGCATAGGAAGAATTGCAATTTTCAATTCTGAAAAATGGAGAAACCAGTTTTGAGATGGGTTTCTCAAGGCAACTTTTGGGGTTTCAAAAGTAATTTGATAGAGCTATGCTTTTTTGGGAACCTTGATAGAACTACTGGCTAAAGATTCAACGGTGGGATTGTGTTTCCAACGGTTGGTTTGTGTTTTAGTTAAGCTTATGCGTCCTGCTCCAAGTATAGCTCGTAAAAAATTTCTGATTTTATTAGTTCAGATGAAGATATCAAATGGGCGACCAAATGAAGTCCGATTGAGTTGTAACATGGTGACAAACTTCATGGTGTGACTTTCTTTAGATTCAACGGTGGGATTCAATTTTTGACGGTTGGTTTGGGTTTTATACGAGCTTCTTCAAGCTGTTTAGGGCACAACTCATCTGAAGTTCATACTTAGCCAGTTCTAGTAGAGACATCAATTACGTGACCAAACGTACATAGAATGAGATGAATTTTTGCAGAGACATTATAGATATGTATAACAATAATCTAGTAGAAGATCACTGAATTCAGAGTTCGGGAACACAATTGAATGATGGTGTTTCAAAGTGGTTAATTTAGAAATTTTTGACGTTGGGTCTTGTGTAGTTTGCCTGTGAATGACTCAAGGAGAAGTGATGATGGATTAAGTATCACAATTGTTTTTGTATTGAGTCAAGGTTTCAGAGACTACAACAAGTTAGAGAGGCTGAAGCAATGTTGTTATGTTTTGCTTGTGACATAAAATAAAAAAAACATCATAAGGCACATGTCTGGTGAAAGTTCTAATCAACAAAAGCTTCGAATTGTTGGGATGTATCCGCTCATAAGCTCATAGAGTCAAAAAGAAAAAGAACTATGTGAAGAATTTGGCCAGAAATTTGAAGAAAACGACGAGTACAATATGTGTCTTGTTGATCATCTTTTGAAAAAAGAATTTGTGTGCGTCTAAGCTATATGGCCTCAATGCAAGAGAGATTATTCAAGGTAAAAGCAGAGAAGACATTTCGAGACAACAATTTACTACTCATTCTGATAAGGTTGTGAAAGTGTTCTTCGTGAAGAAGCAGCACCAACTTAAGCTAGAAGAAGAGAAAGAGAGTGGGAAGTTACACAAGAGAAATAAAGAAGTTACGTGGAATTCACGTGGCTGAGAAAGTGACTACTGAAGAGACTTAGAATCAACTAGAAGGTCTACAGTTTCATAAGCTAGATGTGTATAAATTGTAATTGGCGTTCTTGGTGAGGTTTTATGCATTTTGAGAGATTGACCTGAGGGTCTTGTGGTGATCTTTCTCAAGGAGAAGGTCGAGGGTATTCTCTGGGAGAAACCTATTTTGTAATCAGATTTACTCTTGTTAATCGAATTACAATTTCTTATTTTGCATCTTCTTATTGTTCTATAGCTTTTGAGATAGTGTTTATAGAGAGATTCAGGAGTTGGAGTTTGGATCATAACAAATTGGTGTGGTGTGAGCTTGGATCGATTCAAATGTGATGGAGATGGTGGAGATTCCGATTTTCATTAGTGAGAACTTGCGATTGTGGTTGGATTGGGTCGAGGATTACTTCGTTCCGAGATGTACTCGGAGCCGGAGAAAATGAACTTTGACCACGGTTTCATCGAGGGACAATATTGGTCATGGTATCGTCACCATCGCTCGATGTTTCCTTTTGAGACATGGGACGAGTTAAAGCAAAGTCTACTGTTATGGTTAAGAGACATTCATGATCCAGAAAGGATCGTTGTTTGCTTGGAAATTCAACACAAATTGAAAGAGCTTGCAGCGTGGATCGAGAAACGAGAGGAAAAGAATATTTATAAGAAGGAATCGATTTGTGATGATGCACATATTGAAGTAACCGACATAATTCAAGAGTCAAAGGCAGCGGTAGTGACTTCACATAGGGCGATGGTTATTGATCAACAGATGAAACTGCTTCCAATACCTCAGATTTTGTCTTGTGCTTTGTAATGAAGGTTTAGAGTTCAAAATGAGGATTGGTTATCTGCACTTAAGAGCAAGAGTTTATTACATTTACCAACGGATTTGGGCAACATCAATAGCAAACATGATACACACCAGGTGTTCAGAGAAATACCTCTTAGAAGATGCAGCCTGTTTCATATGAGGAAGATGAGTTTATTTCCTAAGTCATGGCGTTTCAAATTCAAAAGCTGCAATTTGTTTGGAGTCATGCCATTAGTGGGACGTCATATGTTCAAGGAAAGAGGCAGTAAGGACATGTTTAAGAACAAATTCAAGCTCAGGAATAGAGAGAAATGGGACATCTCTGGTAATTCTCAAAGGTGTTGGACTTGGCTTTATAAGCATTGGAGAAGGAATAGATATGAATTCAGTAGAATTCAACAGTTTCTCTGTGGTGATTTGAATGATAAGTTCAAACGCAGAGAAGAAACAGGAGATTTACAATATGTTTTTGGGCAAAGTAATGCGTATCAAGTGGGCTTATGCTTGTTCTTAAAAAAGGAACTAAGTCGAGTGAGAGTTCTGGAGCCTTCAGGGGATATATATGTGAAGAGATTATTTTCCATTTCACATCCAGGAAATATTGCTACTTATGCCATTTCATTAAAGAAATTCTCCTATCAAGTGCAGAGTGTCAATGATGCAAATTTGGAAGATGTACAAGAATATTTGTTACAACTTCATGATTCAAAACTTGATAGAGTGAAGCTCGGAGATGAGGAAGTGAGGATGGAGTTGGGTCCAGAACGTGTAAAAAGGTGGTTTCTCACTAAAGTCACTTCATATGTAGATGACGATATTATAACTGAGTTATGGAAAGCTTTCTTCCCACCATTTCAGCACAGGCTGAAAAAGGAGAAAACAATCATTATGAAGTTATCTCTAAAGCAGAATGTCCACTCAGAGAAGAAACTCATACTTTACAAGTCTTGGCACTTTAAATACAAACATTTAGACCTTGTTAAAGACGCTCTTGAGTATACTTTTTCCATAGGGGGTCGAATGGAAGCCTTGGAGAAGAACATAACATCTGAATTTGAATTTGTGCAGAAGCTGAAAGATAATGTAGAGAGCGTGCACACGGTTTTGTGCAGACTACGTTGGAGAAGAAACTGCAAATGCTCACTATTTGTGAAGGTAATGAATTTTCAAGAGAATGGCGTTGACTTAACAAGGAATGCTAGTTTTGAAACAGTTTTGCAAGGCAGAAATATGCTACTCATTCACTTGGAGAAAAAGTATAGTTTACATCATTACGCATTGGGGAAAATGATTAGGGAATTTGAGGCTTCGAAACAGTTTATTGGTGTTACAACATTTGTGGTTGAAAAGCTATTATTAGAATTCTTGTTTCATCTTAGCAAATATTGGATACAACTATCAAAGAAGCAGAGATTAGCCAAATCATAGAGATTTAATTTCAAGATAATGGTGAATTGGGTTGCGTATCTCAATATCATAGAGCTTTCCACAAACAAAGTGCGTGATATGCGAAACTACAGCAACGATTACGCTGGAAGCGTTAATAAAGCAACAATAGTAAGTTATTTACAGTTTTCAGAACTTGAACGAAACCGTGTGGACAAGATTTTTTCAGTAGCAGATAAAATGATGTCTAAGTGGGAGATATAATAGGTGTTTGAGAAGATTATATAAGGAGAAAATATTTGGAGTTGATGTAATGGCTTGTGGCATGTTGCAATTCCAACTCACCTTTCGATTGAATAATTTGGAGTTTTACAAAGGCATTTCAAGGACTGGTGAATTGGGAAGAAGTTCAAAAGGCAGAGAGGCAATACATATTCAAAACGAGAATTTTGAGTGGGAGTTCGAGTATGACTTAAGGACTCAAAGACTGCGACAACAATTCTCAATAGGCGATATTCAGGTGCAGTACACCTCAATTACATTTTATTCCCTTGGCAATACTATGAATATGAGGCTGCTTGTTGTTTATTTTCGTCACTGGTGTGGGATGAATTGTTGGCTTGCGGATTCATGAAAGATAAAGCTTGTCAAGGATTGTTGTTTATGTTTAAAACCAACTCATGGCTTGGAGACTTGGCCGTTCATGAGATTTTTTTGCCATTTGCTAGCTTCAATGACTTTTATCCATCAAGTAAAGCTTGAGGACAAGCTTCTGGAAAAGGGAGGTAGTATTGATAAGCATGTGAAAGTGTTCTTCATGAAGAAGCAGCACCAACTTGAGCTAGAAGAAGAGAAAGAGAGTGGGAAGTTACACATTGTTGAATCGAAACAGAGAAATAAAGAAGTTAAGTCACGTCGACTTCACGTGGCTGAGAAAGTGACTATTGGAGAGACTTAGAATCAACTAGAAGGTCTGCAGTTTCATAAGCTAGATGAGTATAAATTATAATTGGCGTTTTTGGTGAGGTTTTATGCATTTTGAGAGATTGATCTAAGGGTCTTGTGGCGATCTTTCTCTAGGAGAAGGTCGAGGGTATTCTCTGGGAGAAACCCATTTTGTAATCTGATATACTCTTGTTAATCGAATTACAGTTGCTTATTTTGCATCTTCTTATTGTTCTATAGCTTTTTAGATAGTGTTTATAGAGAGATTCAGGAGTTGGAGTTTCGATCATAACATATTCCTGGTGAGGATGAGAAGATCTCTATAGAGTTAAGTGTAGGGAACTCTCTAGTCTAAGTTGAAGGATTACTTGAAGAAGTCATAGGGAAGCAGCTATAGCTTTGTTAGTCATGATGTGTTATACGTGACAAAATGTGAACGTTTGGGTTTTAATATGAAGTAGAGAATGATTACAAGTGGAAATTTAAAGTTATGATCTGAGATGAAAGAGCTAGAAATACGGACTTGTGAATTGTTGAGTCATATGCCTGCATCATAAGAAGGTTGATCAGACGCATCTTCTCAAGAGATCACTTGCTAGAAGATATGAGTGAAGTTTCAACAATATTGAAGAATGTTTAGAGGAAAAGGTATGGGCAAGGAGAAGTTATCATTCATGGGTTTAATTCTGAAAGTGTTATCATAAGATTCAAATATATTATGTACAAAGCATCAACATGTCTGAAATAAATCTGCACCGGAGATACTGTTGGTATATCGAGGTCAAAGAGGCTCAAAGAGTTAAGAGAAAATGCACAATTGTGTTTCAATTTTAAGGATGTGTCTAGATATTTCTTGTCAAATTGAATCTGGAATTGTCTACTATACCTGAGAAGGAGTGTACTGGGTGTATGATAGACTTAAATTTTGTTCTATAGGCAACATCTCTCCTATCTTGTTTGTAGGACATACATTTTGGATTCATAATAGTGGTGGTTATTGTGCAGAATGCTTGTTGAAAATTATGATAGACTAAAGATGCAAATGGTTAAAGTAGAGCTGAAGATGTGGTTGTTGTGCAGGTGGAGCAGAGATCATGTCTAAAATAGAGACTAGAAAGTGCAACAGAGGTAGAAGCATGTTTTGGCTGAAAGCTTTGGCTCGATTATTGTAGCACGATAAGTTTTTCTTGAAAAAAAAGCAAGAGCTTGTAACGTGTTGGAGAACTAGGATTTTGATTGATTTTAACAGTGAAATAGTCAAGGTCTATCAATGGAGTTTACTCTATTTTTTAGGATTATAGTTGATGACAATTTGTCCTAGTTTCTGATTCAGAACATGATTAAAGATCTAAGGAATTGATAGCTTCGATTGAGGAATTTGGTGTGTTAGCATAGTGGCGAAGATGATATCAAGGAAAAAGAGGAGAGTGATTGTGCCTGCTTGAGAAGAGTTTTCGTGAAAATTTGATGGCCAAACTATGAAAGCTTATGGAGTAGAAGAATGTTCATAGTATCTAGTACATCATGCAACAACATTTTGGTAAGGTAGAAGATTTTTGTGATGAGATTGACAAGGAGTGTGATGATATATACAAAAAGTGAGACCGAGTGTATGTGTACTATGGATGATTTCAGTTGTTATATGAAAGGCCTAGAAGACAAATATTGATGAACTAGATAGATATGTTATACTGAAGAAGACTTTGTATGATGTTGATGAAACTCATGGCTACAGAGTTAACTTAGGAAGTCTCCAAGTCTGATGTAAGATGAAGACGCTACTTGCAAAAGAAAGGAGAAGAGAAGAAAGAAGAGAAAACATAGAGACTCCAATAATATAGTGGAGAGTTTGAGTTCTCGATAGTGGAGAAGAAAGAGAATCCAAAAACAGATCGGAGCAAAGGCAAAGCCAAATGAATCTATATGAAGAAGACTGTTTTGAGTTGAGGTTTTGTGGAGGAATTTCAAGGTACATTAGGAAAATTTAGAAAAAGACCTTGATGGTTCTGGATAGAAGTCATGGTAAGGAAGCTACAACAACAAACTTTGTTGTATTCGGAGGTCAGATGAGGCGACAACAAGGATATCTTCCAGCGCAAGTAATCTGGTGATCTTGTCCAATTCTGAAGTATAAAAACAACTTTTGTGCAGCAACTTCCAAGGGTCGTGGAAGGCACATACGTAGTCCGATCTGTATGAAACTTTTTGAAAATCTTCTTGAAAATGGTAGCTCAATATTTAACGGTGGAGATCTGATTTGAATGGTTAATTATTGAGTTATTACTGTGTTTTTCAGTATATTCTTCACGAGTTTATCGTGACCAGGCTGAAGCATTGTGTTGTCTGGATAGGAAAATCAGGCCGGTTTAAGCTGAAAATTTTCAGAGACCTTCGAGACTCATAAGACTTGATCTCAGTCGAAGGATAACCAACTCGTGGCTCAAACGCATTCAAAACAGAGACTTCTCGTACAAGATGCATCTCGAGAGCTTGTGATGTGAAAAAGAAATGTGAAAGCATTGAAATGAGAGAGAAGTAAAGATTATTCGTGATGAATCAGATTCGTCATAGGTAGATCATGGCCTTGTCAAAGAGAGCAGGTTTGCTACAAAACAAAGTGATCATGATCATCCCTGATAAAAGGTGAAATGTTTTTGCACATTCAATAGAAATTTGAAGACAAATGGTGTTATTGTTGTTGCGTTTGGGTAGCAAAATATTAGAATTGGATCATCAACCTCTGACGTTCAAGATTATTAGAATTGGATCATCAACCCATATCCTCTGACGTTCAAGAAGAGACTTTTTAGATAACATTGGGTTGCAACATCCAAGAAGGGTGAGGATATGATGTATCAGCTGAAGTTTTTTTTTCACACTTAGTTTTGACTCAAGCAGTGGGAGAAAGAAGCTAGCAGCTTGGTTGCAAGGGGAGTAAGGTGTTTAGAGATATTTCTGAGTCTGACTATCAAACAAATTGTTTGAGTACAAACTAAGCTTAAAAAGGGGGAGAATGAGGATGCCTAACTAGGAGATAACACCAGAAAATGCAACAGGAAGCATGATCGGCTAAGCTGAAAAGTAAGATCCCAAGAAAGCTCATACGCTTCATCATACATGATTGAGGGGACGTTTGAAGATCATCAAGACATAACACATGTCGATTGTGTTAGTTTTTTCCTTGAGTTATAAAACTCAGACAACAAGGGGGAGATTGTTAGGGTATTGGGTTGACTGAGTTTGAAGCTGCGAAAACATGGTCGACATTGTTGATTGATATTGTTGATGAGACAGATACACAAAGGCAGGATTGAAATAGAGGAATATGAGACATGCGGATGAAGCGTTGATGTCATATTGAAGGTCGATTGAGAATTTGAAAGGGGCAATGTGAGCCTCAAATATGTAAAGAGTCACATGGGCCTTTCTTTCAATTTAAGCTCAACTACTTGTAGAGACTTGAAGCAGTGGCTTGAGTGGTTTAGGTTTTGGCGTTTGACTATAAATACCTAGAGATAGAGTTATGAAAACTCACAGCATCTAGAGTATTTTCAGAGATCCACACATGTTTGTCGTGTCGTTCCATCATATGAGATTCGTAGATCCACTGATGGTAGTTATCTATGAACATGCAAACGTGAGAAGACGGTGATGCTCTGGTGATGTCGGGTAGTAGCCAAGCATGCGTGTTTGATACTTTGTTCATAGATCATTCATCTAGAAAAGAATGGTAGGTATTGAAATGTTGGATACCATAAGCAATTGTAATTTTAATCTTGTTTTAATGGATTTATTCTTGACTTATGCCCGGGGATGTAGGGAAAACCGAACCCCCTTAACAAACTCTTTGTCTTCTCTATTTTATGCACATAGATATAGATCTAGACCCAACTATGAACTTACATTTCCTTGTTATAAAACACGCCTAAGAAGGTTATTACCCACAATTTTATTGCATTGTGTTTGAGTTTGTGTGGATCTGATGAGAATTTTGACGATGTTAGGGTTTGAGAATGTTATAGTTTGGGGATTTTTTAGAAACTCGAAATTGGCTTGATTTTCTAGCTAGATAATCCTTTTGATAGTTTAGAAGCATTTCTTAGATAATTCTGTGAAGAGTTCCTTTGAAGATTGTTGAAAGTGGTGAAAAAGTGTGTTTGTGATTATGAAATATGATTTAGTGGCGTGCTTGTGATGAATTTGTGCTTACAAGATGATTTTGGATCACAATAAAAGTTGTTTGATGCTAGAAGATTTTGTTTATCAATTAATTTAACTTGTTTTCATCATTGTGGTTTGATTCTCATGATATTATGTGTATTCCTTTGGTTTCAAGCTATATTTTGTATGGCAAATGGAGGAGCTTTTGGTTCGCATCCTACACTAACTTGTGGAAGAAAGAGGGGATGACAAAGTCACAGAAGTTCAAAGGACCCTGGAAATTGAGAATTGGAAAGCAGTTGGATTATAATGATGCTGCGTTCTACAACAAATTGAAAGACATTAGTATCCCGACTACATTGCTTACTTGTCAAGAAGCGATGGAGATGCTGAAAATCAAACAAGAAGTAGTCAATTTGTTTCAGAAAATCGGGCTTGGTAACTTGTGGAGATTGGAGGAGCTCACCTATGAGGAGTTTACGCGACAGTTCTTGGCTTCGGCACGTTTGAGGTACACGGATGAGAAAAATTTGAAGGCTAACCAAGGAACATTGTGTTTCGTTGTCAACTGGAAGTATTATGAGTTGACAATCATGAAGCTTTGTGAGATATTTGGGTTTAGCAAGGGGGAGCTATGTGTTATTCCAACATTGTTTAGTGTGAGAACATTTTGGTCGGTTATTTGTACGAAAGAATATTCATCAAGGAGTGACAAGAAAACTTGGCTTCCTAGTTCTCTGATATGTTAGGACCATCATTAACTCGATTTTCTATGGGAAGACAATGGCAGTAAGTGTTTCTTTGTAGGGATTGTGCCTTTTGTTTCCGGGAGTTTGACATCTTTTGCCTGGTTCTGTAAGAGAAGACTATCAAGTTGGGTTCAATTATAACAAGGGAGCGGTTCTAGCTGAGAACCTAGTGGCCTTCAAGAACACTATGAGGATCAAAGAATGGGATTTTTGAGGTGGTATTGATAGCTCAGGTTTTCGCCCGAGAAAACACTGCAATCGTATAGATGAGTACGTTGTAGTGGTTCAAGATCGAATCCACAAAGGCCAAAGGTAGCACGAAAAAATTCAGATCAAACGCGGGCTAAAGCGAAAAGGAAAGTTTGTAGAATGATGCAGTAAATCGAAATTAAGCAAGAAAGAAGCAAAGAAACGCAAGAGTTGTAAATCAATTTGAGGAAAATGTTTGGCATTGGGTGTTCTCAAGAAAATCATTTTATCAGGATTTTAAGTTTATTATTGGAGAAACTTTTAAGAGCCATCTTGAACTCAAATCACAATTTTATAGTTAACCTACTTCGGTAGCGCCAACTACCTTTGTTTAAAGATCCTAGACACTAACTTCCGTTGAGTTTTGAATCCTAAGCATGAATTCTAGACAGGATTGATTTGTTCACAAATTGCTTATGCATCAACATCCGTTGGTCTAAGAAAATTCGCTCACTTATCTTCCTTTCAGGAATTTCATACAACACTTTCGGTGCGTGAAATATCCTAGGCTCAAAAACTAGGTGATCAAGCTAATTCAGGCATTAAACACGAAGACAAGTGAAGATCAATATATAACTTCTCGATCTAACAACCTAACAATCACAGATTCATGAAATCCCCTATGAGAAACCCTATATCCAACTAGAGAACTACTCACTGATAATCAATGAACAATCACAACAGAAATCAAGAGAAAACATGATGTAATTGTTATTAAAAGAGTAAAGGGTTCAGAAATTCTTCTCCAAAACCAAGTACAGGTTCAGATTCGTCTCCCGTAGCTGACAAAGCTCTCTCTATTGTCAAAGTCTTAGAAAAATAGCATAATGAAAGAAAATACACGAGTTTAGGTTTTAGATATGTAATCCGGTTCTCGAAAAGTCTGTTTGGTTCCATAAACTTGGTCTGGGAATCGTGATAGGGATCGATGGATCTTGGACAGGGATCGATCGAATCTGGACAGAGATCGATTGATCCCTGTCATTTTGCCAGGATGCTTCACCTCTTCACAAACGCTTCCTTCAATGCTTGAAATCTGTCTAAAATAAGATCTTTCCACACAATCAAGCTCGTTACCTGTAAAAACACTAAAGAAAAAAAACCCGCTCCAAAGAGAACCGAATACATACTAAAATATCATATATCTTGACTAAAAACCGCAATAAAAACCTATAAAATGCTAAAATATCAAATCCCTCTTACTTGAATCTTTGCTTGTCCTCAAGTAAAGGAAACGAAGATTAAGTCTACGGGAAAAGAAGTTTGAAAACAAAATGGACCTTATGCTATTAGTAGACCTTACTCTGCACTACTTTCACTGGCCACATACACTCAGGACAATTATAGCATTCTCCCCAAGAATCTCTGCATGACCTCCCAAGCACATTCGTACTCCAAACTCTGAACCTACAAGCTCAGAATTCATGTTAATAACTATCTACATTCATTCAAAGTAAGTGTGAGACTTTTTCACCAAAAAACTCGTAATCAGGAATTCGGGCTAGGTAATCAAAGGCTTTTAGTGGTGAGGCTTAAAGTGTTTCAGGGTATCAAATCTGAGCCAAGATGCAAAACATTATGCAAAATCACAGAAGAGAAAGAGTATATTGATATTCATGCCCCCTAACTACCCAAGTACAAACCACCAAGCAAAAGTAAACCAAATATGTGTAATCTTCATGGTGCAATGAAACAACTAAATAACATGTAAATGATAATTTCTAATCCAGATATAAAGAAAAATGAATGAATTTTGTTTTTATATATATACGAAAATCTGGGAGCAATTAGCAATACAGTGACGTTTTAAATATTAGAACACGCATACAACATGAAGAAATGCAATATATCCATCTAAACCTCTAAAACACCGAGAAATCAGACACCCAAGACCGTGTCTAAAACACTTAAATTGTTCAATCCTACCTAAGTAATTAAAAAGATCATGTCTATCAGATTCTCTTCATTGTCTTCACACATGTGTGCATATAAAATAAAAGAGAAATGCATGGAGATTCAATGAGATAGGGTGAAGGTGTGGTGACAGACTAAGAAAGAATCTGGTCACTCAGGATTACTGAAAGAGTGGTAGAAGAGTGGGGATGTAATCCTAAATGATGGGTTTGATTTCCTGATTTCAAGTTCTTGGATCAAAGCAATTAAGTTCATTAGTACGCCATATAAATAGAGTTAAAAACATTTCAGACAAAAGCCTGAGTTCTAGAGATTTCTGGTGGGGAGTTTGGTCATGAGGTATTCCGGTTTGCCTACACTAAAAGCTGAAGTGAAATAGTCAATGAGAATAAAAATGAAGTGCTATGCGCAGAGATAATAATCTAAAATCATCATAAAGCACAAATAATCCATAAGGACTGACTCAATAAAATATAAAAAATGACTCAAGCAACACCAAGAGAAAAAGAAAAAGCATAAGTAACATCCCCCAGACTTATCTCACACCGTTTAGTGTGAAACAAATCCAGGAAAGGGGTAAGTAGCAAATAAAAAGAAAAATCCAAATAGAAAGAAAAATAAAACCAAACGAAAAGAAAAGGAAAGAGAGTCTACTGAGCTACTCGGAAAGTGCTAGGCATGGCTCCTAGTCTTGCTCTGGGACGCCTGCCTGCATCTCTAGAGGTGTAGTATGCTCTCCTCTTAGAGTGGTCGTCACTCCGTCAAGCCTCCTCTCGCACGAGTGCCTTGCGCTCTCCTGTGCCTCCACCTAATCAGACTCCTCACTCTCCATCTCCTCATCGTCATCATTCACAGCAGTTGCAGGAATTGGTAGCGCTCTGCGTCTAATAGCATCCTCTCAAACAGACCTACGAGGAGAACAAGAAAGTAATCTCCCTATCCTGGAGAGTCCCCTGGTGAAACGCAGCATGAGGGAACTCATCCTCTAATGATTTTGAACTGTCCAAGCTCCAAACTCCGCAGCTGCAGCAGCAGGTGGTGGTGGCGGGTCGAGCTCATATGCACAGAAATCCTCCGGAAACATGCCTGGGATCTCAAGATCAGTAGGTGCAGCAGGTGGAGGCATATGGGCCTCATAATAAGTATCATCATCATCATGGTCCCCAGTAGGACCTGAGCAACCCTTCTTAAAAGAAGGGGGAGAGGGACAGAGACGCTCTGCAGGCGGTAGAAACTCAACTCCTGGTGAATCACAAAGAGATGTCAAATCCGGGCATGGGAGCTCAATGTAGAGAGACCTCTGCTGACAATCCTGTAAATGCTATATAAAAGGTCTCAAACTATCTAAGGAATACTTCTAGGGGGAAGCTAAGATGGCGCAATCCACGACATGCTTCCCATCGAGGAAACCATAGCGAGGCTTCTCGTTGTGAAAAATCTTCGCCTGCTTGGGAGCTTGAACTCAACCCTCTGGTGACCCGTGATGTCAAACCTCACAAAGCTCAAAAGACGGGTGATAAGAGCACACGCACCGAAATACTTCTTCTCAGGAGCCACCACCTTTAAGAAGGCGAACTTGTCAGCAACTTCGCGGCCATGCTCAGATCCGTAGCCGGCACATAACGAAACTACGCTCCTAAATCCCAAGTATCTCTGACGCCAATGAACAAAAGACCCAACTCAAAGTTAGTAACAACAGCCTGAATAGACTTGGCTGCGAGTCTAAGAACAAGACTTCGGATACGAGATTGTTTTGCACTCCTATAAATAAATTTCCCAGCAGCGATATAGTTCCAAAACTCGTCGGACGATGGCAAATTTGGTACATAAGTACCTTGCCCCTGCGTAAAACCAAATACTTGAGCCAAATCTATGAGAGAAATAAAGTGAAACTAACCCTGCACAATGAAGGAGAATGTGCCTTGGTCAGTTACAGGATTGTCAAAATACTGATAGACAAGTGCATATGGCAAAAACTCTCGGCAGAGCTCGGGGTAGACATGCTCCTGAAGTTCCAGCAAGCCTCAGAGTCCCATCCGCTAAAAGAGATCTAAGAAGTCCTGCTGAATACCCAATGCCTCTAGAAGGTCGTCATCAATGACTCGAGTCATTGGGAAAGTGATATATCTTGCAGAAACTGCGAGTCGTACTCGTCCCATTCCTTAGTAATAGGATGGTTGGCGGGGTGAGTGAGATCGTTTCGTCAAAACCGCTCATGTAGATTAAAGCTAGACCGCACCCTCGTCTTAGAGACCTCTCCGATTTTGCGTTTACCCATATCCTGTGAAAACAAACACTTGGAAACCAAATTAGTATCTGAATAAAAATGCTACAAACACGAAAATTATTCACTCAATTTCAAAGAGCAATGTTCCTGTGGAAATCAAACTCATAGGCATCAGGAGCATGCATCAAAATAGTTCACATAGCAAGAACATCATCAATATATCCAATTTTCGTTTTGCATTCAAAGTCCAAGTGAAACTAAGCAAATTCATCGCAACGAATCATCAAAACATGTAGAAATCATTCATAGAGATGCCACAAAAGAATAATGTCATCATTAAACAAGGCAAATGATGAAGACCATGCATCATTGCAAACTTCTGGCGTCCGAAACACAAAATCAGATAATCACCAAATTCAACCCTCTAAACGCTAAATTCATGCGCAATCCTACTTTTAAACATTTTAAAACATGTATATGGCATCATTCAAGCACCAAATATCGATTAAAAATCAAAGAATAAAATTTTCAAAATTCACACTAAAAAGTGACGAAAATTGGGAGCACATACCTTCAAATTAGCGAAAGCTGATCGGATAGAATGATAGAGGGAAAAAATCTAATTAGTTTAGGCTCAAAAATCATTCAGATCTATGAAGTTTTGAGCAAAAACAAGATTGAGAGGTGATATTTTCGTTTTTGTTTGAAAAGAAGTTATGAAGAAAAACATACTTGTGTTGCGAGTTTATGCTATCATTTCGTGGCAAGGATCGATCGATCCTTGTCCTTCTGTTTGGGGGTAAAAATCCGTCATGGATCGATCGATCCTTCGATCCATCCTTGTCCTTCTCTTTGAGTGCGTAAATATGTCATGGATAGATCAATTCTGGTGCATGGATTGATCGATCCTTGTCATTCTGTCTGGGCACCGGTTTTGTGCAATTCTAAAGCTAAAAACACAAAAAAGATCAAAAGAACCAAAAGCAAAAAACACAAAAATAGAAACACAACAAAACTAGCTAAAATGAAAACGAAACTACCTAGTGGGTTGCCTCCCACTCAGTGTTTGTTTAAAGTCTCGAGCCTGATTGTAATAAGATCAGACAGCAGGTGGATCCGTTAAAGGAATTCCCATTCATTCTTCGGGTGGCGCGTCTGCAATATATGGCTTCAGCCTTTGGGCATTCATAATGAATCTTCGCCCGTTGTCTTCAAGAACGACAGTTCCATATTGTCACACCTTAGTAATCAAGAATGGTCTCGACCAACGCAATTTGAGCTTTCCTGGAAACAAACACAAACGTGAGTTAAATAAGAGTACCTGATCTCTTGCGGCGAAATAGCGTGGAATGATCTGTCTATCATAGAATGCTTTTGTTCGTTCCTTGTAGATTCTTGTGTTCTCATAAGCATTCAAGCGTATCTCATTGAGTTCATTGATCTGACTCATCCGCTTCTCAGCTACAGGCTTGATGTCGAAATTCATCAACTTTGTAGCCCATAAATCGTTGTACTCTAACTCAACGGGCAAATGACAAGCCTTCCCATACACCAAATGAAATAGTGTAGTGCCTAGTTGTTTCTTATAGGCGGTTCGATATGCCCATAGCGCATCATCTAGCTTGATAGCCCAATCCTTTCTTGTTTTGCCTACATTCTTTTCTAGGATTTCCTTGGTTTCCCTGATTGAAATCTCAACTTGTCCACTTGTTTGAGGATGATAAAGCGTGACTACCTTGTGTCTAACTCCATGCTTCTTCAGCAAGTTCTCAAACAACTTGTTGATAAAGTGGGATACTCCATCATTGATTACAACTCTTGGCACGCCAAAATGAGGGAAAATCACATATTTGAACATCTTCAGGACTACCTTGGCATCATTAGAAGAGTTGGCCAGCGCCTCAACCCATTTAGAGACATAATCTACTGTAACCAACATGTATTGATTTCCGTAAGAAGATGGGAAAGGTCCCATGAAATCAATACCCCACACGTCAAAACCTCAACTTCCAAGATGAAGTTCTGAGGCATCTCATTCTACTTACTAATGTTGCCTTTTCTCTGACAAGCATCACACTTGGAGACGTATTCATGGGCGTCCTTGAAGAGTGTAGGCCACCAAAATCCTGCAGCAGTACTTTTGACACTGTCTTAAAAATAGCAAAATGTCCTGCATATTCTGAACCATGGCAATGATACAAAATACCTTGTACCTCAGACTTCGAAATGCACCTGCAAAAAAGTCCATCAACACATCTCTTGTAGAGAAAGGATCATCACAGAAGTAGTGTCTGACATCTCTGAGGAATTTCTTCTTCGCATAGCCTACAAAATTTGGTGGCTCCACATCTGCACTCAGATAATTTGCAAAGTATGCAAACCAAGGTATCTCGCCGTGAATTTGTCTAATGGCAAAACAATCAACACCATCCATGTATTCATCCTCCATCAAGGCAACCATATAGACATTCTCTTCAAGTAGACTATCATCAAGTGGAGTCTCAACTTCCACTCGCAATCGAGACAAATGGTCTACAACACCATTCTTAATACCACGTTTATCACGAATCTCCAAATCAAACTCCTGCAATAGCAAGATCCATCTCAATAGTCTTGGTTTAGCATCCTTCTTACGCGTAACGTACCTCAAATATGCATGATCAGTGTGAACAATGACTTCTGATCCCACCACGTAATGTCTTAACTTCTCGAATGCGTTAACCACAGCTAATAGCTCCTTCTCTATTGTTGCATACTTGCTCTTAGTGTCATCAAGTGGTCTGCTGACATATAAGATCACATAGAGCTTCTTATCCTTTCTCTGACCCAACAGTGTTCCTACTACGTAGTCACTAGCTTCACACATTACCTCAAAAGGTAAATACCAGTCTAGTGGCTACAAAATTGGAGCACTGACTAGTGCTTCCTTGATTGTCTGAAAGACTAACTAACAGTCAGTATCAAAATCAAATTTAACATCCTTACAGACCAATCGAGTCATGGGTCAGGCTATCTTGGACAAATTCTTGATAAATCGTCTGTTAAATCATGCTTTTCCGAGAAAGCTAAGAATATCCTTGATAGAAGTAGGAGGTTCCGGGCTTGTCATGACCTCCACCTTGGCTCTGTCAACTTTGATTCCCCTCTCTTATATCCTAAGGCCAAGTACAATTCCATCATGCACCATAAAATGACATTTTTCCCAATTTAAAACCAAGTGTTTCTCTTCACATCGTTCTAAAACCCTGCAAAAGTTAGATAAACAGTTAGTAAACGAAGAACCATGAACATAAAAGTCATCCATGAAGACTTCCATGATATCTTCGATCAAGTCACTAAAGATAGACATCATGTAGTATTCCATGATATTCTCCGGTAAGCATATATCCCATATGGACATGTGAATGTCGTCTTTTCCTTGTCCGCCGGGTAGATGGGTTATGTACATTCAATTTCATGCATATTTTAGTGTGTTTTAGCTTAGTTTTCTTTCATATTTAGGTTGTAAATAAGCATATTAGCCTTAGAATGCATCATTTAGAGTCTTGAGTCTAGTTTAGGTTCATATTGCATTTTGCATCCATCTTTATTGCATTTTTAGGTACAACCTTGGAGAGTACTTTGAGAGCTTGAGATGATGGATTCTAGGCGCCAAAATGACCAAGAATAAAAGGGAATGAAAGGCTAGAAGTATTGGGAGAAGATGGAATCAAACAAGATATCAAAGAGG
>OVAN01007220.1:0-20014 GCA_900406275.1 Anastatica hierochuntica | reverse complement strand
GCGCCAAGGACCATGCTTGGTCCTGGCGCCAGTTGGCGCCAAGGACCGTGTATGGTCCTGGTGCCAGTTGGCGCCAAGGACCGTTCTTGGTCCTGGCGCCAATTGGCGCCAAGGATCGTGCTTGGTCCTGGTGCCAGTTGACGCCAAGGACCGTGCTTGGTCCTGGAGCCAGTTGGCGCCAAGGACCGTGCTTGGTCCTGGCGCTAGTTGACGCCAAGGACCGTGCTTGGTCCTGGCGCCAGTTGGCGCAAATTTTGTAACGATCGCTAGTACTTGTGACTTGATTGCGGTGGTGGGCCAATCTTCCTGATACATCTTTCTTGTGGAGCACTGAATTGATGGGTAACGATGTGGCCACCATGATATTATGAGCTTAGAACTAGAGGTATAACTTATTGGTTGCTACAACGAAGGTTGTAGCTAATTTCTCTAGATGGTTGTAGCGCGTCTCGATGTCTATGAGTGATTTGCTGACGTAGTAGACTGAGTCATACTACGTCAAGACGACACTTACCACGTGCTCAAAGACTACAAGGTATAGTAGGATCAGTTCTTTGTCCTGTGATTTGGAAAGTCGAGGAGGCGAGGTAAGGTACTCCTTTAGCTTGGCATGGGCCTCTTCTTTCGTTTTTGGTCCCAGATGAAGTATTTTGGCTTCTTGAGGTCTTCGAAAAGCGCATGTGATTTTTTTGAGAGTCTCTATATGAATATACTCAAGGCACCCATTCTTCCCTTTAGCTTCTGCACATCTTTGGGACTCTTGGATGAGGGAATCGCGTGGATTTCCCTGATCTGCATAGGGTTAGCTTCAATCCCTCGGTATGTCACTATATATCCTAGGAATTTTCCAAAGCTCACTCTGAGAGAAAACTAAGAGGGATTAGGCTTCATGTTGTATCTCCTCAGTGTGGAGAATGCATGTTACAGGTAGGAGATGTGATCTTTTGCTTCCAATGATTTCACCAGCATGTCGTCTATATAGACCTCCATGGTACTACTGATTTGTTTAGCAAACATCATGTTCACCGTCTTTGGTATGTGGATCCAACATTCTTTAACCCAAAGAACATCACCTTATAGCAATATATCATGCGGGAAGTCATGAAGGAGGTTTTCTTTTGGTTTTCGAGGTGAATAAGGATCTACTTATACCCAGAGAAAGCGTCCATGAAGCTCACAAGCTTGTTGATGTGAGGCAGCAAGAGGGGATCTTTTGGGCATGACTTGTTGAGATTTATGAAGTATATACAGACTCTCCACTTCTCATTCCTCTTGTGTACTACCACCACGTTAGCCAACTAGTCTGGGTATTGTACCTCTCTAATGAACCCGTCAGCCAGCATATTCTTGACCTCATCGTTTATGATTAAGTCACGCTCAAAAGCAAACTTCATTCTTTTTTGTTTCACTGGTTGGTGATTAGGGTCAACTTGGAGCTTGTGTACTATGACCTATGGGTCAATGCTTGGCATGTTCACATGGGATCACGCGAAGCTGTCGGAATTTTAACTCAGGAAGTTGATGTGCCGCTGCCTCAAGTTAGCTTGCAGCCTCGAGCTCGCTTTACGTATTCTCTCGGTGTCTCTTATTAGAGGGACCTCATTATTACTCCACTTTAAGATCCTCAAAATGGGCAACAGGAAGCGGTTACTGTAATTGCTATAAGATGGTTGTCTTGCCTACAAGGGTCGGTTGGTAGCATGATTGGGAATTCTCTTGGTCCTCTTTGATCTCCTTTATTCCCCATGGGGTCGGGAGTTTCAAGACTTGATGCAAAGTAGAAAGTACGACTCCTGTCTCATGTATCCAAGGGTGGTCCATGATCATGTTGTAGGCCGACGCACAGTCTATAATTGGAACCTCGTGGCCAGGTTTACTCCATTTGTATAGACATGGAGCATGACTTCACCAATTGGTCTGCTTAACTTTGCCGCTAAAACCTACGAGCCCCAAGTTTCCATTGTTTCCAGGAAGAGCATATTAGTGGAGCTCTCGTTGTCAATGAGTATCCTTTCACCGAATAAGTCACAACTATTAGAGAGATCACCAGAGCATTGTGGTGGGGGACCCTCACTTTTTTTTGTTCTTCAGTTGTAAAGCTTATCGTGTCCACCTGGAGGTTGTGGCGCTTGGCCTTCTACCTATCCAAGCAATGTTAGCAATCCTCATGCTTCTTTTATCATTGCATGAGTGATACCTCTAACTTCGGATCCTCTTGATATGACGTGGATCACACGATCGTGCTTGGAAGGAGAAGTAGGAGTATTTTATGACACAGGGTTATTGTTCTCTCGGTTGTTTAACAATTCCTTTGCTTTTTTGGAGAGAAACTTAGGTACCCTTTTTTAGTAGTTCATTGACCTCCATTTTGAGGGAGATGTAGTTTCATATTCTATGACCATGACCGTTATGGAAATCACACCACTTATTGGTGTTTTGATGGTTATTCGGGGGTTTAATCTTTTGACGATACTTCACATGGGGGCTCATTTGCCGCTGAACTCCCATTAACTTGCCTCTGGATATTGACAAATTCGAGATGTCTACCTATGTTGTTACTGCCATCCTTTCACTTTTTGCTCTCTCCAAGGGTCTTGGTTGCTTCTTCATCCTTCTCCCCATGCTTCCAGGCAGGCCTTTTGGTAGGGCTTAACGTCTCTACTACTTTTCTCTGTTCACGTTACATGTGCTTTTGGTTTTGTGGAACATACTTGCCTTGCGGCTAGATCTTCTTCCCACTTTATCTAAGCTTGGGCTCAATAGAGCACGTCCTCCTTTGTTATGTACTAGTACTTGGTTAAGTCTTTGTAGAGATCTTCCTCTGTTTGTATTCCCCTTTTGAAGGCATAGATAGTTGGGTATGGCCATCTTCTCCTGGTTGAAGCGAGCCACATAGCTGCATAGTGGCTAGGCCTTATGTTGCACGATCTCGTAGAGGTCATCCGGGGTTTTTGGTGAGATTTTATTGTTGGAAAATTGTTCCACAAATAGGTCAATCAACGCGACAAAGGAACACAAAAATCCATTCGGTAGGTTGATAAACCATTGCAAGTCAGCACCACTGAGACTCGAACAAACTTCTTGCACATTTCGGCTTTTCTCTGCTCCTTTTGTATGGCCATGGTAAGCATTCTTTGCATGAACTGGGAAATATGGTTGTCGGGATTGTTTGGTGTAATATTGATCCAAAAAAAATCAAAGTCAACTTAATTCGTCGTACAACAATCAAAAAGAAACATACACGGTAAACCAATCAACCTTTACCAGAAAAGAGATGTCACTACATGCGTGTCACATCTGACCCGAGGTTCCCAGAACAAGTCCAAAATTCTAGGTAAAATACTAGAGTGCGTGTATCCTAACGAATCCAAGTTAAGGGTTTTAGACCCTAGCTTTATTGTGCTAGTTGGTTAGTCCCGGACTAGCACTTTGCTCAGGTGAAAACTTAGGGTTTGGTTAGTTAAACATTTTTTATACATTATATACATCAACCTTAAACACCAACATTATACACGTTGAGCCTAACACTCAAAAACTCGTACGTTATATAATAAGATCATAAGTTTTAGCAAAAACGGGAGAGAGAGCTATACCGGTACATCTGTATCCTCCACGCCCAAGCTGCCCACTACTGGTTTCTTGCGAAACAGAGAGTCTAGTGAGCAACAAATTTGCTCAGTGAGAAACAGGGAGTAAAGGGAACCGAGCAACTTACCGAATATGAAGCACATAAGAGAAATAAAAAAAAACAATCAAGCATATAATAAATAAATCAAGCAATCAAGTAAACCAAGTATAACATAAATCGTATCAGAAACATCCACTCACCCGAGAGTGGTTAGATCCATCTGGATCGTCTAGGTTTATCTCTAGCCACTGGTTATCCAACTTACCATAATCCATAATCCATAAGCCATAATCCATCTCACATCCCTTCTTGCACTCATTGACTCTAAACACAAATTCTAAAAAGTCGATGATCCAGATCACACTCTTGCCACATCATCATGCAGTTTGCCCGCATCGATCAAGGGTAACTAGCCCTATACCGTGCTCAACATAATCTTCCAAGACTAATTTTGGTACAACCTCGACTAGTCATGGCCTTCGAGTGGATACCATTGACCCTCACAACACTCAACCCAAGTGTCGGACCGTCACGGATCTCTCCAAACAGAACTATGTGGATCAAACGAGTTTCTCACTAAGCGAGCCCGTCATAATTAAATTCGGGTTCCTCACTAAGAAAACCCGAGACAAACAAGTCATGTCATTCAAACCGAGATTCAAACGATAAAACACAATTATTAAGCATACCATATCAACATACTCATCACATATCACAACATGTTATATCCCGAGCTGAGGGTCGAACGATATAACCCAATATCTCTCAAAACAACATGCATAAGATAATACATGCCATCAATCATTATGCAACACACAATCACAAAATCATCTTGCCATCATCTCATTATCGTTAACCATGTACTTGTGTCCTCACAATTTTCTTATCAATTTCATGATTCTACAATTCCATATGCGATACCCAACACCCTTGTTTTGCAGGCGCTAATCGCACAAACAAAAACAATCCTACCACCGAGACTCACGTGGAACTTAGGGTTTGGCGGTCAGATAGGTTCCGAGCAGGTTCGACTCCTAAAAAATTCGACAAAGTTTCATACCTCTAAACCTGAAACTTAGACCAAGAAAAGTATATTCCCCAATGTTCCGTTAGTTGAAACTAGGATTCGAACATATTTCTGTACTAAGGGTAAGAAACTGAAGAGAAAAGCTAAGGTCGAAAATTGTTACCTTTCGGGTCGTTCGGATACTACGGTTAGATTGCATAACCTATGTTTGAGAACTTTTTCAATGGGAAAATTTTTGTGAGGGACAAAATGAGGGCCTTAAGAGAACTTATGTAGGCGTGAGGATGACTATGGGTGGTAAGTTAGGGAGGAGGTGGCCACTCAAACCCACCAATGAGAAAAAAAAAGAGTGGTGATGACTCACCTTGCTAGGTGGTACGTTCAGACGCTGTCACCCAGTTGCTTCCAGTAATGCAGGCAAGTAGACTTCTTTGTCTTCAACGTGCTTTCGAACCAGAAAAATTTTATTAACAATAATTAGCCATCATGCCTTTGACGTGTTTCGAGCTTCATCAATCAGAAATAGGAGAAATCAAAATGTCGATAAATCTGATCTAGAAACTCTCAAAGAACTCGCTGAATGGGAAATCACAGTTTAGGAGGTGACTAATAAGAAGGAAAATCATTTAAGGATCTGAGATTAGATGATGGTGAAGATGATGATAAATTGAATAGAGAACGAGAGAAAGATAAGAAGTTTGGTTTTTGATTGATCTTTTCGAATGGTCGAATGATCTACGGATGTTTTTTTCTCACAAAACAATAAACCAAGACCGGTTTACACAAATACTTTAACTAAACCAGAAATAAGAAAAGCAAAGCAAATTGGATTTTTCCGGTAACACGATCTCCATTACAATAACTTCGAGATTCTGCCAACATCGATTTTTTTTTTGTCTGCAAGAGAATTTCATTAATAAGTTGGGCTTACAAAAGTTTAGAGTTAGATGCAATTTTAATGGGAAATTTCAAAACAAAATTCAAAAACCATTCTTATTTGGCCCATGTCATTTGGTTTCATAAAGAGAAAATATCAAAAAAAATCTTAAAGACGATAGGCGATTGGCGGCTCCTCCTTCAAACTGCGTTTCCACCATCATCTACTCGGGATCTCCTGATCCTCTCTCCTTAGACAAGCCTCCGTGACCCGCATTTCCGATGGTGGTGTTATCTCGGATCGTGTTGCCCTCCGGATACTTGTTGATTTCTCTCGGATTGAAGATGATGGAGACGTTTGCCTCTTCCGATCATCATAGATCCTCCTTCGTCGGTTTCTCTGTTTTGCTCCGGCGATTCCTAATCATGGTTGACGGTGGTAATTTTGAATCTCTTTTCTCCTTTACCTTTGATCTGCATCTCTCGTCGATCGAGCTCTTCCTGGTTTTGTTGTTACCATGTTCTCCTCCACTTCTTCCTCTGTTGTGTTGTGGACTTTGTTGTTGCTTGCAGAGAGTTATTGTGATCACTTGTCTCTCCTCTGGATAACTTGCGTTACACGTTTCCTCCTCTGTTTTGTGTTGAGTCCTTGATCTGCTTTACTACATCTGTGTAGTGGTGTTACCGCTTCCGACTCTACATTTGTCTTTTTTGAATCGGTAGGTGTTCTTCATGGCCAATCGTCACTTGACAGTCCATAAGAGAAAGGCCTCTTCACATCGTTGGGTACGGGATAAGCCCATTTGCCTTCCTCAGGTCGATACCTCGGCTTCAGTTATAGCTAACAAGCTGACTTGATAGGCAGGGTGTTATACCCATATGTCCAAAAGCCTAAAGCTGTAGTGAATTTCTTACTCCAAGTGTGGGGGCTTTCGAATTCCGTTGTTGGTATGGATCTTGGATGCGACAAGTTCAATTTCCGATTTGATTCGGTGGAGGATCTCTCTAAGGTGTTGCAAAATTCTCCCTACCACTTCAAGCATTGGATGCTTGTCATTCAACGCTGGGAACCAAAAATATCCGACTCATTTCCTTTGATTATCCCGTTCTGGATCCAAGTTCGTAATCTACCTCTACACTATTATCAACTTGACATTCTCAAGGCTGTCGCCAATGGTATTGGCACGTACATCACATCGGAGCCGGAGGAAGGTCGGGTTCGGGTGGCGATTAATGGTTTGAAACCGTTGATAATGAAGAAAGCTTTATTTTTCCAACACGGGAAGAGGTTACGTTGGAATTTGAGTATGAGCGATTGGAAAAGCATTATTTCTCATGCTTTTCTCTGCTTCACGAGCAGCGTCATTGTTCTATCTTCAAGAACTTTGATCGTGAAGGCCTAGGGAAGAGTCCATCTAACACATTGCTTAAGATTGATGCTTTTAAGCACCGTCGTGGGGTGAACCAGCAAGCTCGTGAGCAATGCCGATCACCATCAGGATCTCGTGCTTCTCCTCCACTTCGCCACACCTCTGCTCAAGCTTCCTCCCCCACGCCATTATCATCGTGATTCTTCTCCACTGCCCCATTATCGCCATCGTTCACCAATTGCCCTATCTCTACGGCGTGAGCGACCTCGTGTATCTTCAGCTGCTCCAATGTCTCCTCGCCGACATCGATCTGATCATGTCTCCCCTTTCCGTCAACACTCTGTTCCTTCTCGTCGACATAATCACCGTTATGATCATCCTGATTCTCGCCACTATGATGCATTACCGTCTGACTTGCGGTCCAAATTAGCTGGGATTGAGGATAATCTCATCACGCATGGGTCTCGCCATCCTAAATTGCATATTGCTGGTGCATCTAAGGGTGGTGTTGTTCATGGTTCTCCTCATTCTGGCTCACGTGAAGATATGAATGTTGAGCAGCTTTTGGCCATTCCTATTGTACCCACTGAGCAGGTTGAAGGTTCGACTACGACCCGACCACGACGGCCCGCTTTGGAGAGAATCTCCCAGGAGGAGACTGTGACTCGAGTTCCTGCTCTAACTCGACTTACGATCAAAGAACAAGTGTTGGAGAAGCGGCTTGAATCGGGTCATCTTGTTCAGTCAAACCTTCAAGTCTCATCTTCGAATTTCCATGATGTTAATAATCTTTTGACGGACGAGCTTTTTGAGGCGTAAAGTGAGGCAAGAGTCAGCATCGGATCCTCCGGTCCAAGATCACCCTTCCTGGTGGAACCTGAATGTCGATCTCCTGTTTCAGGTGGGTCCTTCGTCTGTGGTTGTCCTGAAGCCACGAGGGGGTGTGTCGAAGCAGAAGAATACTAAAGCAAAAGCTCCTAAGGCGCCTAAAGTTCCGAGAGTCTCTAAAGCGCCTAAGGCGACCAAGAGAACAACCCCGCGGAAAGCACATAGGGCATTTGTGCCTACGAAAGCCACTAAGAAGCGTGCGGCGGTGCGTGGACAAGCCTACCCCCGCAAGAAGATTGGTCTCTCTCACCCATCTCCATCGACTCCGCTTTTACCTCATACTGAGGATTCTTCTACTTTTCCTGTAGTTTCTTCTGTTAGGAAGTCTTTATCTTTTGATTCTTGTAAGGGTTCGGGGGTTTCCCAAAAACCATCCACCTTTTCTCAATGATTACAACAAATTGGAACTGTCAGGGTCTCATAAACTCCCTAAAAGTTTGACGCCTTAGGGATTTGCGTTTAAAGCTCTTCCCGGACATTATGTTTCTGATGGAGACTAAGAATCAAGATGACTTTGGGTTTCAAGTATTCCAATGGATGAGATATGATAATAAATTTATTGTACCCCCTTTAGGACAAAGTGGTGGTTTGGCGTTGTTTTGGCGACAAGATGTAGATCTTCAAATTCTTACTACATCTGTGAATTTTATTGACACCTTGATCTCATAATGTGGTTCTTCTTTCCATCTCACCTTCGTATACGGTGCCCCAGCGTGCTAGAATCGACAAGAGGTTTGGAATTCTTTGTCGCGACTGGGTAGCTCCAGAAATTCGCCTTGGCTTCTTACTGGAGATTTTAATGATATTTTGCTTCCGTCTGAGAAGCGCGGTGGTACCTCTCGATGGGAGGGCTCATTTACTGACTTCCAAAGTTTTGTTTCGGTGAATGGATTGTGGGATGTCAATCACTCTGGCAATTTCCTCTCTTGGCGTAGAATGCGCTATGACCATTTAGTTCATGCCCGACTAGATCGGTCCTTGGCTAACAATGATTGGGTAAAGATGTTTCCATTTGGTCGTTGTGAGTATCTACGATTTGAAGGTTCAGACTATAGACCTCTGGTTACCTACCTAGACAATACACGGGTGTCTCACCGTAAGCTATTTCGCTTTGATCGCCGGTTAAGGGAAAAGGATGACATTTTCGACCTTGTTTCGGAAGTCTGGCAGGATGCAAACCAGGCCTCGGTTCTGGCCAAGCTCGGCAGATGTCGCTCTGCGATAGTAAAATGGTCCAAGGAGCAGCACTTCAACAGTGCTACCTTGATAGTTGACTTGCGTTCTAAGCTTGATTCACTTCTCTCTAGTGCTGCTACAGAACCACGTGAGATTCAACAAATTTCGTCGCCTTTGGAAGGGGCCTATCGCGAAGAGGAGAAATTTTGGAGAGAACAGAGTAAAATACTTTGGTTACAACATGGTGACAAGAATTCGGGTTACTTTCATGCTTCTACACGTAACCGGCGAACTATTAACCGTATCTCGGTCATTGAGGATGATGACGGCTCTGTTCATTATAAAGAGCCTGAGATTGCAGAGGCAATTGGCTCTTACTTTCAGCAGATTTTCTCTTCTAATGGAGCAGTTGATTTCTCTATTTTAGAGCGTACGTCGTTGCCATTGGTTTCTGACGCTTCTAATGCCATGCTCACGTCTATTCCCTCGGCTGATGAGGTTAAGCGAGCTGCTTTTTCGATCAATATGGACAAGGCCCCATGGCTCGACGGTTTTTCCGCAAGGTTCTTTCATTCGTACTGGTTAGCTGTAGGGCCAGACGTAACTCGTGAGCTGATTGAGTTTTTTGAGACGGGTTCCTTCCAACGTGATATGAACTCCACTAATGTGACGCTTATCCCTATGATCCCTCATCCGTGGATGGTTTCGGATTTTCGTCTCTTTGTAGTGTATTCTACAAAATTATTGCGAAGATTTTGACGGCTCATATGCATTCTATCCTTCCCGACTTGATCTCTGAAAACCGATCGGCATTTGTCCCCGGAAGGGCAATTCCGGATAATGTCCTTATCACTCACGAAATTCTGCATTTTCTACGCCGGTCCAAAGCTACAAAACGTGGTGCAATGGCCGTTAAGACTGACATGAGTAAGGTGTATGATCGTATTGAGTGGAATTTTTTGCTCTGTGTTTCGGAGAAATTTGGATTCCATCCTGTATGGATTAATTGGATTATGAAATGTGTTACCACGGTGTCATATTCCTTTCTTATCAATGGGTCGCCTCAAGCTCGGGTGATTCCTTCCACGGGTCTCCGGCAAGGGGATCCTCTCTCCCCGTGTCTGTTCATTCTTTGTACTGAAATCCTTTCTGGTTTATGTCGCCGAGCTCAAGAGGATGGCAGTTTACCAGGCATCAAGGTGTCTCGCGCTAGTCCTCCTATCAATCATCTCCTCTTTGCAGATGATACGATGTTTTTCTGTAAGTCTGACGCTTCCAGTGTGGATGCTTTGAAGAACCTTCTCCAAGGGTATGAGTTGGCCTCGGGTCAATCAATCAACCTCTCTAAATCTTCCATCACCTTTGCATCTAAGATGCCAGCTTCTCGGTGAGATATGGTTAAGAGTCAGCTATCTATCTCTAAGGAGGGGGGTACTGGGAAATATCTTGGTTTGCCGGAACATTTCGGTCAGAGGAAACGCGATATCTTCGCCTCCATTGTGGACCGTATTCGGCAAAAGGCTCAGGGATGGTCTGCCCGCTTTTTATCTTTAGCTGGAAAACAAGTTATGCTTAAGTATGTTCTTTCGGCGATTCCCACCTATGTTATGTCCTGTTCCAAGCTACCGTTATCCCTGTGTCGGTGCATTCAATCGGTACTTACTAGGTATTGGTGGGATGATAAGAAAGATGTCCGTAAGATGTCTTGAATCTCTTGGGAGCGACTCTGCTTATCCAAGGTGGTTGGTGGTTTGGGATTTAAGGATGTCGAGGCTTTCAATGATTCCCTACTAATTAAGCTCTCTTGGCGCATTCTCAAGAATCCCTCATCATTAGTTTCTCGTATCCTGTTGGGCAAGTATTGTCACTCTTCCTCCTTTATGGAGTGTTCACCCCCGACCACTATGTCTCATGATTGGCGGGGAATTATGATCGGCAGAGATGTTCTGCGCCAAGGGTTGGGCTGGATAATGGGTGATGGTGCTAATGTGCGGGTCTGGGGTGATAGATGGCTATTTACTTCGTCACCTGTGGCAGTCATGGGTCCCCCGCCCTTGGAGCTGTATGATTTTCAGGTCTCAGATTTGTTGTCCCCATAATCTAAATAATGGAACTGGGAAGTCATCTCGGAAGTCCTGCCCAATTATTCGTCGCTCATTTCAAATCTGGTCTTGGTTTCATCTTCTAGGCAGGACTCACTTGTCTGGTTATTTAACAAGAATGGGAAGCACTCCTGTAAGAGTGGGTACTCTCTGCTTACCTCCTGCGACCCGCCCTCCCCTACAAAGAATTTCAATTGGTTGAAGAATGTTTGGCAACTTTGCACCCTTCCTAAGATCCAGAATTTTTTGTGGAATGCCATATGTGACGCATTACCAGTCCGCCATGGACTTCATTCGCGCTGAGTGATTGGGGATTCGTCTTGTCCTAGGTGTGGGTTGCCAGAAACCGTTGACCATGTTCTTTTACAATGTGTTTTTGCCCAAAGCGTTTGGGATATGGTGCCTCTTCTTATGCCTACCTTTTTGTCGTTGCCTACCATGGCTACCTTCTTACCTGCGATGCAGACTTCTAAGGATTTGCCACCATTGGGTTTGAATATGGTAGATGTGTACCCATGGGTAAGCTTGCACCTTTGGAAGGCAAGAAACCGTTTGATCTTCAGTTCAGAGGTTATTACTCAAGATGAGCTTATTTCTACGGCTATTGCCCAGACACGGGAGTGGCAGACTCCATCTAGCCTTAAGGCTAAGGTCAATGCTCACCATGATCCTCCTGTGACGGTTGAGTTATCTCGTGGCCCACCTTTGACTGCGACTCTGATTACCAAATGTTGGGTGGATGCATCTTGGGTTTCAGCTACTAGGAAGTGTGGTATGGGTTGGCTGTTTCGGGCCCCAAATGATGCTTTACTTGGCAAGTTTATCTCCTCGAAGGAGGGTATACCTTCAGCTATTGCAGCAGAGGCTTTTGCTCTTCGGACGGCGCTTGATCAAGCTCTTGTGTTAGAGATAACTGAGTTGGTTCTGCTCTCAGATTCCCAAGTGTTGGTCAATTTGATCAATAGGAAGGAATACCATATTGATATTCTTGGTCTTCTAGTGGATATTAGGAATTTAATTCCGCGTTTTGCATCTATTTCTTTTTCGTTTATTCCACATTCGGAAAATGTTGTTGCTGATTCGCTTGCTAACCGAGCTCTTTCTGCTCAGGATTCTTAGATTCGTGAAGTATAATAAAATTCGATTTGTAACCAAAAAAAAATCTCTTCAATGATGTGGCTACTCCAATACCATTGGAACTCCACACCATAGCAAATTGACACACGTTCCATAATAAAGTTTTGTAGCTCATCAGAAGGAGAAAGCCACTTTGTCCATTGTCACCGCCCATCGCCTTCCAAAATCACCACATATCACTTTTGATGATTTTGATGTATCCAACTCCCAAGCCCATTTCTTCTCGCCGAGCCCGCTTAGTATAGCTTAAAAACAGATCGGATCAATCTCTTTTGAACATATGTTCAATCACCTTTCTTGTTGGATTTTGCCTTATATTTTAGCCTACTATGACTCCAGAAAAACTCTTCTTGTGGGTCGAGTTAAACAAGCAAGACAAGATAGATGATAACAAAAGCAAAAATAGAGAACTCCGATGAGAGGAAGCCGGAGAGAAGAGCAGTAAAAAACGAAAAGCCGACTAATTGGACTAGTAAACATATTGTTGACCCGAAATTGTAATAGGAATAGCATCTTTAAACTCCAACCAATCAAATCAACCATTGTTTACTAAAACCGAGTTAGATCAAAACCGAAAATACTACAAAAGCAGGATTAACCAAAGAAACAACCAGAAATACCGGAAAACTAAACCGAACAAAGTGTCGGAAACTTATTAACAAGTCAGAAAATGACAGAAAACCGACTGGCAAACACCGGCCGGTGAAGATTTCACTGTTAGAGTTAAAACGTCAGTAGAGAGAAGGGAGAGAGAAGAGAGAAGTCTATTCAGGTGTGCCAACATCGATTAAAGGATGATGATTTATTCACCATAGTATAACAAATTGTATGAAAAAGCTGGAAAGTCTCACAATATCAATTCTAATGTCAGTCTAACCAAATTCTTAGTTTTATATCCTTTTTAAAGAAAAGAGGAAGTCTGATTGTCATTTTTTATGGTTTTGCAAGGAAGAGGTTCCCAAAATCATGCTTTTATCTACTTTAATTGTGTAAACTATTGCTTAATATCAATCAAAGAAAGTTATGGCCGGAAAAAAAATTATTTAAAAAAAATTCTATTTTTTTATCACAAAATAAATTCTACTTTCAAAAGTGTTTTCTATAGCTTTTTTTTAACTAATTCAAATTTTAACCATTTTTGGTGATTTCAAAAGTTTACACTAAATTATATTTTGAACTTGTGATTTAACAATGATCTTTTCATTAGTTATAACTATTTCCTACCCTTTTTATATCTTAGAATTTTTGCTCTAGCATCTTTTAGTTCTTGTTATGATTTCTCCTCAATTAATTCAAAAGCTTCTCATATCATAAACTTGGAAAAGTACAACTCAATTCCAAAAGGACGACATACAAAGCAAAGAACCAAATCAAGGAGCAGCTTAAGGCCGAGAGTAAGAAGACAAGAAACCTTAAAATCGATCTAAGCGATACGAGAAACCACAATCTCATCAATGACAGGTCCACATAGAGATCCAATATCCATTTTCTTGGTATGGTAATAAGCACTGAAGAAAGTAACTCGAGTTCTTGCATCTATGGCCTTGAACTTGAAACTAGCTTTCTTAAAGTGACCTCCACCAAATGAAGTGTGTGGCACTTTCAGTGTATCTCTGGCTGCAAAAGCTTCAACCATCATGCCTCCATGGCAGTCATTTTTAGCATCTCCAACGGCAAAGGAGAGACTGTAGGTTTGACCTGGTGAAGTTCTAATGACTTGTGCAATGGCACTCTCTTTGCCTGCAACTAGCTCAATTGCGGCTTGTCCAAAGGGGACATTGAAGTGCTTGGAGTCAATGAATTTCACTGCCTTAAGTGACTCAATGATCCAACCAGGTAAAGGCGATGTGAGATCTTCTTGTTTAGGTGGGAGAAGCACTCCTTGTGTTGAATTCACAAGACGGTAAGGACCTTCTTCAAACCCTCCATTTTTCACCAAATTCCCTGTAATTTTTCCCCCCAAAAAAAGTCGAATATGAAACAGATCCAACAAAAAGACCACAACTTTCTAAAAAACAAAGCTTACATTTGGTGTACTTAGGAGGAAGAAGCTCTTTAATGGCGACAGCATCCAACAAAGGACCACAGGCAGGATCTTCTTGAACCCCATGATTATGGAAAGTCACAGTAACAACAGAAGTCTTGGGAACGAAAGCCCAAGCGTAGACGTCACCTCCAAAGCTATTGTAGAGTGTCTGAAGGGGCAAGTCACCAGACAGAGGAGGCACAGAGACTCGAAGAACCTCGTCTTGTGCACAAGTTCTCGACGCGCCAAACGTGAGCGCGTAGAGTGAACCTGCCTTCACTTTTAACTTTTGAGAGATGGTTGCTTCGTTTCCTAGCCTCACCGCATGGACACCATGAGCCACCGGAAAGTACATGCCTCCCGGCTGAGGACCACCGGCTATATACTCGACCAAACCGGTGGTTACCCATCCGGGCAAGGCGGTTTTGCCGATTAAAACTGTTTTCTTCATGTCGGATTTCTTTGGTGACTCTTCAAAGTTTCCATTACGAAGGTATCCTAACACAAGACAAAAAAAAATCTTAGATCCATCTACAGATTGAATCATTTTTTGTCTTACATACATCAAGACTTGCTTCAGATTACTAAGCAGAGAAAATCCATGTTCCCAAAGTCACGGACGAAAGAGAGAAAGAAATAGAAGAGACCTTGATAAGGAGAAGCTCCAAGAGCAGCACCACAGAGGATTAGTAAGAGAGGTAGAACAATGGCTTTGGGCACTGCCATTTTCTCACTGAGGAGACTGTGAGTGAGGAGCTTCAGGAGATAGAGATAGAGAGAGAGAGAGTCACAATTTGATATCGGGAGAGGAAGCCGATCTCGAGATGCTACAACTTTAGACCATTGGTAGAATATCTAAAATAAATTTTTAACTAAAATTTAATTTACGGGTTTTACAGAGATTATCTAAAGTTACACACAACTTAGAGACGGTTCCAAAAATCTTTAAAATTAGATATAGTTTTTAACTTTTTAGATATTTTTGATTTTAATAATAACTTAGATACTCCTTTCCATACTTATTTAGAGACCCACTGAAAGTGTTCTTACTACAAAAAAAAAGAGACGATGAGAGAGAAGAATAACTTTGAACAAAGTCAATATAAATGGACCCCATTGATTGCATTTTCGTATGTCTGTCTCCTTGATTCATGCTCTCTAATTTTTATACTTTAATATTATTCCCTCCATTTTTTTAAAAAAAATCGTTTTGAGGTTTTAATTTTGTTTCATAAAAAAGTGTCTTTTTACATTTTCGATACAAATTTATAAACAAAATTTCAATTTTAACCTCACTGTTTTAATGTATTAATTGGAGAGATAATTATTTTTAAAGTATAATGAAGGGTAGATAAAACTTTTTAAAAATTTTCTTAATATATGTAAAAATGACAGAATAACACTTTTTGCGAAACAGAGTGACCATAATACTATCTTTTAACAAATAACGTAAGTATTAACATAAAATATCGGTCGGCAAAAAAAATAAAACATCATGGTTTTGGTATATATTAATTTTGTAGTAGAAAGATTATATTACATTGATTAAGATGAATGTTGACAAAAAAAAAAAAAAATGAGACGAATGATATCCTTTACCCGGAAAGAAAATCTGAGCATATTATCCACCTCTGTAAACTTTATGCCCCATGCTGACGCGTTTGTTATATGATGCAATTATTAGTTACGAAAATGATAATTTTTTCTTTACTTTTTCCAACTTGTTTTTTTCATCACGTTAGGTATATAATTGTTGTGAACTAAAAAAGTTTTACGAATACTAACTAGATGAAAGCAAACATTTGTTTATTGCAACAGTAAAACACCATAAGAGATGAGTAATAATGGGATAAGGAACTTTGAATTGATCCAAGTCTTAATTAGTTTTGGTATCAGAGTAGGCACAAAATTAAGCTTTTGTGATTGTCATCTTCTAAACCAAAACCAAGAAGTAAAAAGATGTATATAAAACCGTATCTAACTGGTAGCTATGAACTTGTTTGTTAAGGCACCTGTAAATCACTCGCTTGCTAGATGTAACAACTTTTTCAAACTAAAGCATGTGGCAAATCTCCCATGTCTTCTCTGTTACTAAATCCCAAAATATGGTACTACCCTTTATCGAAGCCAACAGCCAACGCAATCTAAGTCATCTTGAATTGCAAGAAAGTGCAAATCTCCGCAAAGCATGACATCTCTTCTTTGTATCAAAGTCTCCAAGCACCTTCTCAAAGCCTTGCTAAGTGCTTTTGGTTCCTCTCGAAGAGAAACATGCTTTTAAAAAAAAAACCAGTGTCTGTTAATGCTTCAGCCAAGTGAGCCTCTCGGTTCAAAAGTTTTAGCTCTTATAGTTCCTGAGAATGCTGGAATTTATGTATTTCTGAAAAAGTTTGTTTGATGCTTTCAGCATGGCGTTCTTCTTGTCAAAAGATGAATGAAATTCAAAACGACTTCGGTTTTCGTGAGAATCCTTTTCATCAGCTTCTTGTCGAGAAAGAGAAGACTAACATTTACAAGCTCAACAACATTTATAAGCTCATAACGGTTTTAGGTTTCCATTACAATCGATCCATCAATAATGATCTCCGAGTCATAATGATAAGCTCACACGAATGAGTGGGTTTCAGAGTTCATAATTAGAATGCCTTCTTTCACTTCCCATCGTCAACACCAAACGATATCAACCAATCTAAAAACTAACAGAAGAAAAAAAAAATTTATCATCCTTCACAAGCCTTCTGATCTATGAAACTCGACCTCCGGTAAAGATAGCCATCAGCTCAGCCACAAGCTCCCTGTCATCGTGCTTCATCAAATACTTGTCTAAGAAAGCTTGATCAGCAATCGCCAACACTGAGGCCAATGGAGGGAGTTCACTTCCCAGATATCCTTTTGAAATGAGAGCTTTGATTACATTACACCTTGGTACAATCCTCTTCTCCATGCTGTACCCAAGTGCCTGAGGGAACGAAGTCATGGCCTTTAGCGGCCAATTCATCTTCTTCACCACAAACCCAGTCTTCTTCTTAACCAAATCTGCAGATAATCCAATGCACTGAGGGAAGCACTTTATCATCATCGTGAACTCGTCTTTTGTGAATCCAAGGCCAAGAAATGTTTCAATGGAGTTCATTATATTCTTCTCTGAGAGTGTCAGAAAGGAAGGCCACTTCTTGAAAATTTCCCATACATCATCAACATCAAAGCCTAACCTTTTATAGACATTATTAACCTTTTCTTCTGTTGTTTTGTCGCTGATTTTGTAAACAACACACAGAGCTTGGACAAATTTCGAGGTTGAGGGATCAAAACCCATCTCAATAACCTTCTTGAGTGATTCTTCGAATCTTTCTTTCCCATGGACAGGTCCGTCTTCAGAGATGAACAAGGGAAACAACAACTTCTGCGGAACACCCAATTCTCTCAAAACCAAAACATTTCTCATCTTGTTCGTCCACAAACCCTCTGGCCAAGAATCACATGACTTGGAACTCTTATCCGCTTCTACAATATCTCTGACAAAATCATAATATCTGCTGATAGATCTGTCCTTACCCAAGATTTTCGGAACAGTAGAAACAATCTGAGTGAGCTCAGAGATTGAAGCTCCTCTGGACAGCAGAAACTGAAGCTTGGGACCAATGGATTTCTCAGCATCTGCTATAAGCAATCGTGGATAATCAGTGATGATCCTAGAGATCTGAGAATCGGTGAAACCATAACTCCTAAGAAGTCTCAGAACAGAATCAGGATTACCCTTCTCCTCGAAACCGACTTTCCTTTTGATCGATTCAGCGACTTTTGTAGTTAAACCCAATGAATCCACGAGGTAAGAGACTGTAAAAGTCTTCCCTTTTCGACCATCTTGGGGAGGGCTAACATCAGCAGCAGTAGCAGAGGAGAAAAAAGCAGACACTTTTTTCAAACTAAGCCATTCCTGCAACTTCACCGACCTTCTTCCATGGAGAGTCAGAGTATACATGAGACCGCAATGAGATTACCCAAACGGTTGAAACGATTCGAGGCACCTAACTGATTCTAAGTTCGAGAAAACCCAACACACTAATCTCAAAATCTCTCCGAACTTGAAGAGACTCACTCGTCCATCACTGATGCTATTCGCACTAAGCTTTCATTGCAAATGGACCAACCTTATTCCATGGAGAATTAGGGAAAAAAGCACAGCGCTTAGGGGAGGCAACCAATTTTTTAGGGTTTGGGCACAAAAACGGATTGGTAAGACGGTAGACCAATTTTTTTTTTCTTCTTTTTAAGACTTTTGATTAACGTGATGGTTGGCATCGGCACACTCCTGAGGAACTCAAGGAACGGGTGGACAATCTTCATATGGCGGATGGTAGTTCTCCTGAGGAGATTACGTCCGCCGCAACAGAGTTGCATGATGCTCTCAAGAGTGAAGAACTTTTCTGGAGACAGAAGAGTCGGACGCTGTGGCTTAGGGAAGGGGATCGAAACACGAGTTTTTTCCATGCGGCCACAAAGCAACGCCGATTGCGTAATAGGATTGTTCGTCTAAAGAATGAGGAAGGCGTGGTGATTGATCAAGAGGAGGGATTTGTGGCCATTGCCACAAGATATTTCCGCGAGTTGTTCCGAACTTCTGGAGATTTAGCTATTGATGATGTTTTGGGGGTTATTCCGACTAAAATCACTGCGGACATGAATGAGGAGTTGACGAGACCGGCGTCCGAAGAGGAGATAAGAAAAACCCTGTTTACCATGCACCCGGAAAAGGCTCCGGGGCCGGATGGGATGACAGCTCTGTTCTACCAACATTTTTGGGACACTGTGAAGCCGGATGTGATCCCTATGATCAATAGATTCTTGGAAGAGGGCATTATTATGCCTGGATTAAATGAGACAAATATTTGTCTCATCCCGAAGAAGGAAACCCCTTTGGAAATGAAGGAGTTTCAGCCTATAAGTCTTTGTAACGTTGCATATAAAGTCATATCGAAATTGCTGTGTCAAAGACTGAGACGAGTCTTGCCTCTCGTTATATCGAAGATCCAGTCGGCCTTTTTCGTTGGGAGATTGATTACATATAATATTCTGGTGGCTCAAGAGATGTTTCATGGCCTTCGAACAAACCCTGCCGGGCAACTTAAAAATATGGCCATCAAATCAGATATGAGTAAACCCTATGATCGCGTGGAGTGGGACTTTGTGGAGGTTGTGATGCGCAAGATGGGCTTTGCGGAAAAATGGATTGGATGGGTCATGCAATGCGTAAGATCGGTGTCTTACCGAGTTTTAATCAATGGCCAACCGCGAGGCCATATTGTGCCTGCGCGAGGATTGCGACAAGGGGATCCTTTATCTCCTTTTATCTTCATTATGTGTACGGAAGTGCTCATTGGCCTTCTAAAAGAGGCGGAGTGGTTGGGACGCATAACCGGAATGCGAGTAGCGAGAGCTAGTCCTCCAGTGTCCCACCTTCTGTTTGCAGACGACAGTCTCTTTTTCTGCAAGGCGGAGCCCCATGAATGTTTGGAGATAATGAGGATTCTAGAGGTGTAAGGGAAAGCGTCGGGTCAACGAGTTAATCTGGAGAAATCCTCGCTTATGTTTGGTAAGAAAATATCGGTAGTGGCCAGACAAGAGCTGAAGACTATCCTGGGTATTCAAACGGAAGGAGGACTGGGGGCCTACTTGGGTATCCCGGAAGATTTGAGCGGCTCTAAATGTAAGGTATTTGCCTTCATTAGGGACCGCTTGCAGGACCGGGTGAATATGTGGTCTGCCAAGTGGTTATCCAAAGGC